>MU695135.1:33803-49007 GCA_026770625.1 Nicotiana glauca | reverse complement strand
CACCCCCACCGCCTCACCCCCACTTCCACCCAAAATAAAAATATTATTAATAATACTTTCTTTTCATGTTCTGAAAGAATTTTTTTTTTTGTATTTTAACAAATGAGTATTTTTTACATGATATAAAAAAAAATATTTTTTTCATTTCAACAAAAAAAGTACTTTATTTTTATAAAAAAGGTATTTTCTTTCACTTCAACAAAGAAAATATTATCTTTTCATGATGTTAAAAAGTATTCTTTTCCTTTCAACAAAATGAATATTTCCTTTTCATGTGTCGATAAAGTATTTTTTTTATTTCAATAAAATGATCACTTTATTTTCATGTTATAGAAAGAGCTCAACCAAAAAAGGAGTATTTTTTTTTTAGTTATGGACCACAAATTTTAACATTATTTTTCTCTAAAAAAGTAAAGCAACACATTAGTTCTTTTGGGTTTGTGTGAATTTTTAAAATAACAATTAAATTCTTGAAGAAAATAGAGTCCTGAAAATGTTGGATTGGGGGAGGGGGCGAGCATGGAAACATGGGGACATGGGGGAAAGGGGTGAGGAGAGTAAACATAAAAAAATATTTTTCTATAAAAATATTTTCTGCTCTCTAACCAAACACTAGAACTCACCCACCAAAAAAGGAAAAATAAGTGATAAAACTACTCATTCTTCATGAAAATATTTTCTAGAAAATTTTTTTTCATGGAAAATATTTTCCTTCATACCAAACACACCCGTAGAGATGTAATATTCCTCATATAAGTTATTCTTAGAATATTTTATTAGTGTTGAGCTTAAACTGTTAAACTTGAAAGCATGTCTACATTTATGTATTGTGTACAAATTGATTTTGGGATTTCATTGAGTTATTACTGTCATTTTTGCCGGCTGAATAGAAACAATTCTTACCCCCTTCCCTTATGTTGTTTAAAGAAAATGTGCAACCACATAATAAGCATTATATAGAGTTATGTCTAGCCCAATATTAGCCAAAACTATTCCAGTAAGTCCTCCTATGGTTAACAAAAAGATGAACCCTACAACATATAACATGTTTTGGAGTTTGCCAAATCATTTTTGAGCGACAAAGTTACTTGTAGATTATGATTGATTGAAGATTTCCTTTCTACAATAAGCCTACGAGATGAATTGGACCTTAGCCCGAAGAGCATTTCCCTGGCGGAGAGATTGAAAGAACTAAACTCCAGTGCACTGATTGAGCAAGTGTGTGATCCACCGATTCACTAAGTGACTTTTTCTTACCGCTGCGCTTACGTCCCTATCTCTTAAATCCCTATTAGACTTCCCTTGCCGATTGAAAAAAGCTGAATTCCGGCTGGAATTTCTATCAATTGGTGAAAGACTCATCCATACTGGAAGGGTATGACTTCAAGGGATGGACTCGATCGGGATTTCTCCCGTGACGTCCAATAAGAGCTCCTGCTTTCCTAACCTTTTTCGATAAAGTTTATCCATCCTTTTTCAAGATGACCTGGAAAGGAAAAGGCTCATTTAAGTGATTCATAAATCCTCGTCGGGATAAACAATAAAGGGTTTCATCCTCTAATTATGAGAATGCTACTTCGGTTGGTAATCACATCGGCCATAAGGTGGTCTATCACCTCAGTTGGGGAGAAAAGCTTTTTTGTTGTCGGAAGATCCCTCTCCGCGCTAAGCCATGTTCGCGTGATATCTCTCCTATCATGAGTTTGACTTGCGCTCTAAAGTCGTAATTATTTATTTAATAGTTAGCACTTTAACGACATACAAATAGAACTCAACGTTGTGCGCTAGGTTACAAGGTTAGAACTGTTATTATCTAGATTTGGACTGTACCTTTCTGAGCTTGTCACTTCTTTCAGCCCAAGGTTAGCCCTATTACTTATTGAGTACATTGGGTCGGTTGTATTCATGTTACACTCTGCACTTCATGTGTAGATCTAGGTACATCTGGACCTGTTGGTTGCTAGATTTGGAGCAGTATCTGCTTGGAGACTATTGAGGTAGCTGCTATGACTTCTGCAAACCTCGACTCTCCTTCTTTTCAGTTGATTTAGCACTCTTCTATCTTTTTAGATAGTTGTATTAGAAGTTTTGACTATTTTGACACTTAGTAGATCTTGTATTCGATGAGACCCAGATTTTGGGAGAATTTCTAGTTGATTCTTAGTTGTCCTTATCAGTTATTTATGAGATTTTTCACTACTAAACTTAATATATCATGCTTTCAGTTTAAAATATGATGTCATTTTGTGGTTGTTGGCTTGCCTATTACTATAGTAGGTGCCATCACGACATATTGAGATTTGGGTCGTGAAAAATTGGTATCTGAGCCTGGGTTACATAGGTCTCACAAGTCATGAGCAGCTTTGGGAGAGTCTTACGATCATGGAGACGTTTGTACTTATCTTCGAGAGGCTACCGAACCATTAGGAAACTTTAATTTTTTGTATTATTATCGTGCATATTTGTTGACTCCAGAAACTAAACTTCTATTATTCTATTCCTTCACCGATAGTGTGGACACGTGCTACCGAATTGGGCGGACAGCTACCAATACCACCAGCTAGGGCTGCGAGAGGGCTGTACAATAGCTATTTTTCTATTCTCTTACAGATGATGATGACGCATGCGACCAGATTAGATGGATGGCTACCAATTCCACCAGCTAGGGCCGCAAGAGGCCGAGGTGCAACTCGTACAACAGCTAGAGCAGCACCCGTGGAGCCACCAGTTGCTCCAGACTAGGAGCAAATACTAGATGTAGTTGAGTCGGCAGGACAAGCACAAACACTAGTTATGCCCATTGTGACTCCAAGCCTTCAGGAGGCTTTGGCCCAGATATTAACTATATGCACGACCCTTGCTCAAGCACTTTCAGTTCAAGCCGCACCAACCACTTCTCCGGCCGAGGGAGGTGCTCAGACTCCCGCCGCCCGTACTCTTGAGCAGGTAGTTCAGGGACTTCAAACACCAGAGCTACTATCAGCCCATCCAGTTGCAGCTGCTTAGGCCTAGAAGAGTTCACATATGAGTGAAGAGGAGCAAAAGAGGCTAGAATGGTTTGGTAGGTGACGTGCCGGAGAGTTTTGGCACATTTACTACCAATTGATTAGATTTTAGCTTGTTTTAAATGAAATTATCTCTTATACTTATATAATTTTAATGTTTTGTAGTGTATGAGATTTAAGGGCCCAAGAACATGGAAATGAAATCAAAAAGTGCAAAAGGAAAAGAAAATGGCAAAATCCGATCGCAGATACAACAATGCGGACCGCAAATCCAACATGCGGGCCGCATATTTCCCAGAGGAACTGCATAGCCCAACAATCTATTGGCCAAATTCAGGCGCAAGAAATGCGGTCCATTATGCGACCACATAACAGGTTTGCGGGCCGCATAATGGATCGCAAACTCCCAGTGGAAGTTGCTGAAGCTGGAAATGCGGTGACACTATGAGGTCACAAATCAACAATGCAGACCGCATAACCAAGATGCGACAACTACCTGGAAATTAGGGTTCGAAGATGCAATGGCTTTGAAGAGAATGCGGACCGCATGTCTGTTATACAACAGATATGCGGTCGCATAATTGACCTGGAAAGGTATTCTTTTCCAAAATTGGTCCCGAATTTTAGCTCCCTATAAATAGATTTATTGGGATTTTGTGGGGGCGTCTTGTCTTGTTTTTGAGCTACAGTCCAACCTTTGAATATTCCCCTATTTTGGAAGCTTTAGGAGTGATGAATCTTTCACTTTGTAAGCTTATGACATTTAATATTCTCATCTTTTTGCATTTTAGCACGAGTAGCTAGTTTTAAATACTAAGGTTGTGGACCCTAAATGGGTGTTATGTTAATGGGTGTTATATATATATATATATATATATATTTNTGTGTGTGTGTATATATATATATATATATATATATATATATATATATATATATATATATATATATATATATATATAATGGTTGGTTGATATATATTTACTTCTCATTCTTCATTTAGTATTAGTGGTTGCAAACATTAACAAGTGCCATTAAACTCTTTCTTTACTTGGAAAAGTGAGTTAGAGTTTGGTAGAAGTAAATATCAAAGACTCAAGGCTTTAAACCTTGTTTAATAGAATCGCTTAGGAATAAGTGAGTTTTATTTTGCATAAATTGATTACTCTTAATTGAGCTCTTTTATATTTGAAAAAATCATAAAGAGGAATACTACCCAACTATTGGAAAATATTGGGTAGTCATTTAGAAATCATTTGCATATCTAAAGGACCTTCCATTAGAAATATATCAGACTAACACCGATAGCATTCCATTCCATTGACGGGGATACAACCTTGGTTTCCATTACCAAATTATTTACATTCTCAACGTTACAATTAGTTATCTCTTCAAATCACAATCATATCATACTCTTGTTATAATTAATCGAATAGAATTACGACTTAAGCCAAGTAGCATACTATTCGAGTAACCTTTTCATGCCTATTCCCTATGGGATTCGACCCCAACCTTGTTGGGTTATTATATTTGAGACCGACTGCCTTACACTACTTAATTAAAGTGTAATTTGAGCGTATCAAATTTTGGCTCCGTTGCCGAGGAATACGATTTTGACATTACTAATTAGTGTGTGCTTTACTTTACGTCTTATTCTATTTCATCACACTTTGCTTGTTTTGCTTCGTATTGATAGGAATACATGGCTGAATATGAGGAAGAAATGGATGAAAATCCTTTTGCGGACACATATGAGTACATTGAGGATACAAATGCTATTTAACCTTCGGTTGTTGGTGCTTCGACTTTTAAAGTGGAACATGGTTTAATCCTAATGCTCAAAGCGGAGGGGTTTTTCAGGAAGATGATGATCCGACACAACAACTTAGAAACTTCTTGGGTGTGTGCGCGATGCATAAGCAGAACACCATCTCAGATGATGCCCTAAGATTGAGGGTGTTCAAGTACTCACTAGCTGGGGACGCAAGTAAGTGGCTTCAAAATTTGCCACCAAATTCCATTCATTCTTGGCCTGAACTTGTCCGAGCATTCTTAGCTAAATGGTTCCCGCAAAGCAAGAAATATTAGCTTCGGGATAAATTTTTATTCTTCAAGCAACTGCCGGGAGAACTTCTACATGAAGCATAGTATCGATTCATGTTTTACTTGGTGAGGTCGCCCAATCATGGTTTCCGAACTCTATCTTGTTGGAGAAATTCTATATGGGTTTAGACACTATGAACCAATCTACAGCCAAGAATGCAGCTGATGGATCTTTTATGGACAAGACATTGGCAAGGATCACACAAATCGTTGACAAAATGGCACAACACAATCAAGATTGGCACTCAGAGGACACCACATGTGGAATTTGCGTATGGTTCTCCCTCTTTGACCAACCTGATTAAGAAGAATTAATAGAGAGATCATAATCGCAGGGCTTGCCACCAATGTCTGTGTGTTGAAAAAGATGTTCACTGTAAGCCAAACGAAGAAGGTAAATGTGGTGGAGGATGTGCAACCCATATCAAATTAAGACTTTGAGGAAGCAAACTATGTTAACAACTCTCAAGGAGGGTATCAAAGGCAACAATACCAAGGTCAAGGATAACAAAATCAATGGAGGCCTAACCCTCAAGGGCAAGGTAACCAACAGTGCCGAAATGACCAAAGTAGCTCAAATCAAGGAAATTGGAATAACAACAACAACTTATCAAATCGGAGTTCAAACCCTTATGTTCCACCAAAGGGTCAATATCCAAATCAAGGGTCCTCAAGTGATTCCAAGTTGGAAAGCATTCTTGAACGGGTATTACAAAATCAAGAGAGGTCCGACACTTCTATGAGGAATATGACCGAGCTTGTGGGTTCTCATACCACATCCATTCAAAAATTGGACATGCAAATGAGAGACCTCTCTAGGGAACAAAATCCATAGCAAAAGGGAACTCTTCCTAGCGACACAATTGCGAACCCAAAGGGTAGTGGAAGTGGTCCGACTTCTCATATCATTGCAATTACTACTCGTAGTGGGAAGGTACTACAAGGGGAGAGTGAACAAGTGGTTGAAGTAGAAAAGTCCGAACAAGAGGTTGAGGTTGAACAACCAAGGGTTGTTGAAGTTGAAAAGGTTCCGGAAGAATTGGAAGTTCAAGAAGTGAATCGGGAAGAGGTAAAAGAAAATGTAAAAGAGACACCAAAAGCTCTACCACCTATTCCGAGACCTCCTCCTCCTTTTCCTCAAAGACTTGTGAGGAAGGTTGATAATAGCAAACTCGAAAAGTTCTATGATATTCTGAAGCAGTTATCGATAATCATTCCATTCATGGAAGCATTTCAAGAGATGCCGGGTTTTGCTAAATATTTGGAGGACTTGATCACAAAGAAGAGAACCACCAAGTATGAAGTGGTGAATGTGACTCACCGGGTCAGTTCTATCATTGCAATAACCACCATTCAAAAGAAAGAAGACCCGAGAGCTTTCACCATTCCATGTACTATTGGGCACGTGATTTTGCAAGAGCTCTTTGTGATAATGGGGCTAGTATTAACTTAATTCCTCTTGCTATTTACAAGCAATCGAGATTAGGTATGCCGAGGCCTACAAGTATGAGGTTACAAATGGCCGATCGTTCTATAAAGAGACCAGTGGGAATTGTTGATGACGTGCTTGTGAAAGTGGGAGAGTTCTATCTACCCGCCGATTTCATAATCCTTGATTGTGTAGTTGACAAAGAGATCCCTATCATCTTAGGGAGACCATTCCTTGCCACAGGAAGAACACTAATGGATTTGGAATGGAATGAGATCAAATTCCATGTGAATGATGAAAAGGTTACATTCCAGTCAAGCAATGGTATGAAACTACCACATGCATACGAAAGCATCTCGGTGATTCATATTTTTGATGAAGTGGAAGATCCGGTTTGAAATGAAGATGGAAGAACAATGTCTCGATGAGGTTTTGACAACAATTTTGGTAAAATTTGATGGTGAAGATATGGAGGGATATATGGAATGAATGAATGCATTGAAAGGACTTGGGTCCTACACGTATGCTCCGAAGAAGCTCTCTCTCAACTTGGAGAATAGAGCCATTCCTCCCGCAAAGCGTTCAATCATTGATCCACCACAACTAGAGCTTAAGCCACTTCCACCACACTTGAGGTAAAATTTCTTGTCTCAAATGATACTTTACCGGTAATTGTCTCTTTTTTGTTGAATGATGTGCAAGTAGAGCAATTGTGGAATGCCTTGAGGGAGCATATGCAAGCTATTGGATGGACAATTGCGGATATCCGGGGGATTCCCGCAGGAATTTGCGAACGCAAGATCCAATTGGAGAATGAGAGTAAACCAAGTGTGGAGCATCAATGAAGGTTAAACCCTTCAATGCAAGAAGTGGTAAAGAAGGAACTCATCAAGTGGTTGGATGCTGGGGTAGTCTACCATATTGCCGATAGTTCTTGGGTGAGCCCGGTGAAATGTGTGCCGAAAAAGGGAGGCATGACCGTGATTGAAAATGAGAATAAAGAGCTCATCCCAATAAGAACGATGAATGGATGGAGGGTGTGTATGGATTATTGGAAGCTAAGCAGTGCTACGTGCAAGGACCATTTCCCTATGCCTTTTATTTATCAAATGCTTGATCTGCTAGTGGGAAGGTCTCTTCTTGGATGGATACCATGGCCACAATCAAGTCAACATTGCATTGGAAGATCAGGAAATACAACATTCACTTGTCCATATGGGATGTTTGCATTTAGCCGGATGCCATTTGGGTCTCCGGCCACTTTCCAAAGGTGTATGATGTCAATATTCTCTGATATGGTGGAGGATTTCTTAGAGGTATTCATGGACAAATTCTCGATCATGGGTGATTCTTTTGAGCATTGTCTAGACAAACTTAGATAAGTGCTTAAGAGATGTGTTTACCATGAAAATGGTAATGATAATTAAATTTGTAAAATGGGACTCTAAGAATACGTGATCTATTTTCGAGCAAGTTGTTAGAGCAGATGATGCTAGTATTATGAATTTTAACGATAGAGCATGAGCTAAAACAAGATAATGATTGAACCTAAGGGCCTGCTACCCGAATGTATGTTTGGTCGATGGGGGCTTCAGGGTCGACCTTGAAATCAAGCTCAGGCTATCGGGGACAATCGAGGGTAGTATAACAGTTAGAGATATAACCAAACGAAGCTCTTTATAGTCAAAACCAAGTTATACGATGAAGAACTCATATAAAAGATGAAAAACACATATAAAGGCGAAGGATATCAAGGTATCCTCAGTATCAGTGAGAGCCAATAAGTTTTAGTAAGAAAAGAGAGATAGAGAGAGATATTATTGCACTTGTGGAGATAATAGAGCAACATCAGTCGTTTACAAGGTAGGGTTAACCCCCTTTATATAGGAGGGGAACTCGGTTATAAATGCATATTTATCTTAATTACAAAATAAGGAGATGGGATGGCTTGATGAGATGCCTCAGCGTAGGCTCCGGATAGGCCGACCATGTCAGACTCAGCTTCGTGTCTTGGGGGCTTCCCATTTTTGTCCTGGCCTAAGCCTCCATCTATCCCCGAATCGGATCTTAACACGCCCCGAGGGAGTGGGCTAAGTGTTGGCTTTGTGTCCTCGAGGTCTCGAGGCATTTACCCGAGATGGCTTGATAGGGAGAAATCAGTCCCTCTAATTTCACCACATACAAAATGTGAAGAAACAAACCTTGTGCCAAATTGAGAAAAATGCCACTTCATGGTGGACGAGGGCATTGTTTAGGGCCACAAAATTTCCAAACATGGCATAGAAGTTGACTGGGCAAAGATCGAGATCATTTCGAAGCTTCCTCCACCTACTTCAGTTAAAGGTGTCTGAAGTTTCTTGGGGCATGCCGGATTCATAGGCGTTTCATCAAGGATTTTTCCAAAATTGCAAATCCCATGTGCAAAATCTTTGAGAAAGATGCAAAATTTGTGTTTGATGAAAAATGCCTCAAAGCCTTTGAGGAATTGAAACAAAAGCTCACCACGACACCTATTATTGTCACACCTGATTGGTCTCTTCCATTCAAACTCATGTGTGACGCTAGTGGTGTAGCTATTAGGGCATTTCTTGGCCAACGTCAGAACAAGGTTCTTCACCCAGTCTATTATGCTAGCAAGACACTCAATGGTGCGCAAATGAACTACACGGTGACTGAGCAAGAACTTCTTGCCATTGTCTATGCCTTTGAGAAATTTCGGGCTTATTTGTTGGAATCCAAGGTGATAGTGTACACTGACTATGTTGCTCTTCGCTATCTCATGGAAAATAAGGATGCAAGGCCTAGTTTGATTCGGTGGGTCCTATTGTTGCAAAAATTTGACTTCGAAGTCAAAGATAGTAAAGGGATGGAAAATCAAGTGGCGGATCATTTATCAAGGCTTGAAGAAGCAAGGAGATCAAAGGAAGATCTTGAAATCAATGATGTCTTCCCATATGAACACATATTGGAATTATCTAACACTTTTTCTCCTTGGTACGCCGATATTGCTAACTACTTGGTTAGCGACCTTATTCCGGATGGATCAGAAGCTTATCAGAAGAAGAAGTTTTTGAGAGATTGTCGGCAATAATATTGGGAACAACCATTCTTGTTCCATGTTTGTGCTGATAATATCATCAGAAGGTGTGTTCCAGAAGAGGAGATTATGCCAATTCTAAAGGCATGCCACGACTCATCGGTAAAGGGTCATCATGGAGGTAATCGAACGGCGGCAAAGGTGCTCGAATGTGGTTATTGTTGGCCATTGATTTATCATGATGCCAATCAAATAGTCAAGGGTTGCAATCAATGTCAAAAGCAAGAGTTAATCTCCAAGAGGCATGAAATGCCAATGCACTTTGTGACGGAGAAAGAGATATTTGATGTGTGGGGAATTTATTTTATGGGCCCCTTTGTAAGCTTATGTGGTATGGAATACATCTTAGTAGCTGTGGACTATGTGTCCAAATGGTTGAAGCAATTGCCTTACCAAATAATGAGGCAAGGAGTATGACCACGTTCTTAAACAAAAACATATTCACGTGGTTTGGCACTCCTAGAGCCATTCTTAGTGATGGTGGGTCTCACTTCTGTAACAAGGCTTTCACGGGGCTACTAGGGAAATGTGGCGTCAAGCATAACGTGGCCACAATTTATCATCCCCAATCAGGTGGCGACGTTGAAGTTTCCAACCGGGAGATCAAGAATATTCTAGCAAAGACTGTTAATGCAAACAGGACCGACTGGTCAAGGAATCTAGATGACGCATGGACACCTATTGGCACTTCTCCTTATTGGTTATTCTTTGGCAAGGCTTGTCATCTACCCGTAGAACTGGAGCAAAAAGCCATTGGGCTTTAAAAAGGTTGAACTTAGACTGGGCTGAAGCTGCAAATTTGAGGTTAACATAACTCAATGAAATGGAGGAATTCCATTTCCACGCATATGAAAGTGTAGCTATGTACAAAGAAAGGATGAAGTTTGTCCACGATAAAAAGATCTTGAAAATGGAGTTCAAGTCAGGTGACTTGGTTTTGCTCTTCAACTCAAGGCTCAAATTGTTTCCAGGCAAGCTCAAATCAAAATGGCCCGGTTCGTTCAAGGTGGTAGATGTATCCCCTTTTGGAGCCGTGGAATTAGAATCGGAGGATGGGCTCCGAACCTTCAAAGTAAATGGCCAGCGAGTCAAGCACTATTTGGGCACAGATGGGGAAAAACACTTGGCGGAACAGTTGTCTCTCAAAGATGGTCCATGCCCGACCAATGAGTGAACACGAAGAAAGGCCAACTTCGTCATGCCGCGGCGTTAAATGAAGCTCTTCATAGGAGGCAACCCATGTGTGGTAACACCCTTTTTGTCCTTTAAATTTTAAATTTTGTTAGAAGATTTATTTGAGCAATTTAAAGTGTGTGTTAGAGTGTAGGTGATTCAAAAAATCATAACACAGGTTAAAATTGCATGTGAAAGGGAAGAAAAATCACTATGGGAAGTCTACTACACATATTTGGTCGTATTTTAACTATGCGGACCGCATAGTGGTCGCATACCTGGACAGTTTGTTTGGCAATTATTTGTGGTATAAATGCGGTGAGGATGTTCACTTTGCGTACCGCCTTTCAGTTATGCGATCACACAAGTGCACCGCATTATGTCCATGAGCAACCCAGTTGAAACCACCGCATAACACTTATGCGGTTGTATAAGGTGTTTTGCGGTGACTTATCCACCGCAAACTTCACAGGTAAGTATCCTCTACCCCTTCGCACATAAACACACACCAGCTCAGATTTCCTTTTTAAACAAAAAAAAGAGAAAAAAAATAACAAAAAGAAAACGAAACACAAAATGAAAAAGGAGAAAGAAAAAACGGCTAGTGAACATCGTAAACAATGATCCCACTTTTGTGCATTCATCTTCCAAGTGTTGTAAATTCTCTGTTCCTAGTATGTTCTTCTTTCCAAATTTCATCCCTGTAAATTTTAGTTTCAATTTTGTTGTGTGTTTTCCCGTTATTTGTTTCCTTTAGTTTTTGTTTTTTTTCCTTTTCCCCTCTTTGTTGTTTGGTTATCTGCTCGTAATGGGAGGGGGGGGGGGGTTTCTTGGATAATTAGTTAGGCTTAATGTACTAGATAGGGAAATTAGGGTCACCATTATAGAGGGCAAAGTCAAAATGTTGAGGACGATGACTTTTGCGGTCCGCATTATTGCCGCATAACAAACCCTTGGTGGCCTGAAGAAGATGAAAAAATGCGGAGGCTTTGCGATCGCATAAGTGATATGCGAACCGCAAAGCCACCGCAGACTGAAATGATTTCTAGCTCTTGTGTAACATTTTGTTTATGGCTAGTTTGCGATCGCAAATCCATCTTTGTGGTGGATATTGCGATCGCATAATGTGATGAACTTTCCAAGAATATAGTTTGGTGATGGTTCTGTGAACCGAATAATGGATATGCAATCGCAAAACCCATTGCATAACTATCTCCTTTCAACAAACAGAAGTTTTGCGACGGGTCTGTGGTCCGCATAGTGGTTAGGCGATCGCATAACCTTCGCTTACTTGACTTTTTTTTACTTTGTCTTCTGATGTCTTCTATATTTCTCACACTTCATATCTTTGCAGACATGGCTCCCAAGAAACATACATCTTCCAAGAAAAGGGCCTCCACCAGTCGTCCAGCACAAACAAGCCAAGCGTTCACGACCGGAATCATCCCAACCTACTGTTGCACATCCCACCCAGTCTAATGAGGAGGAGACCTTGCCATCCGTTGACCTACAAGCTGAAGCAAGAAGAAAAAGAGGAGATGATTTCCACCTCAGATTCGGGGTTGAAGGCTCTAGGGAGCTATATAGGGAAGGGCTCACGAAGCGGAAAATCTTTGATGAGAAACAACTGAGTCTGAACGGGCTACAAGAGCAATACCCTCACATACTAGAGAACATCATAGCTAGAAACTGGGAGTGCTTCACTGTTTTGCCTGATAATTACAATGAAATATTAGTGCGTGAACTTTACGCCTCTTATAGAGCCTCCAGAACGCCTCATCACAAGCGCAACAAAATATTCTATGACACTGTCTTGGTTCGGGGGAAGTAGGTGCTTTGTGACAACGCCACTATAAATGAGTTGTACTTTCCCAACTGGGAACCGGGCACAACGGAGTATTATGCCAAATAGGCCAACAGAAATAATGAGCGTGGTTGGATTGCCTCAGTGATAGCCAAGGGGACCCCCGCTTAGATTAACCCCTGCATACAATATACAAGGAATATCTCACACGAGAAGGTAGATTCTGGCTTAGCTTTATCACCTCTCGCTTGATACCATCCCGAAATGAAACTGATATAAGCATTGAGAAATCTCGCCTCATTGCATGTATTATGATCGAGATCAAAATTGATGTGGGTGACATTATCACCCGAGAGATAGGGGTCCGGGCCAACCAGATAGCCACATCAATTCCATTCCCATACTTGATGACAACCCTCTATAAGGCTGTAGAGGTCCCTTCAATGCCACACATTAATAAGATGGGGAAAACGCTGAAGGATATTAATATCATGCGCATTAATGGCATAGTGCCACAGGTAATTGTTGCTCCCCTAGAGGTTCAGACCTAGATTCCTGCTGATACAGAGATCTTCGACTCCCAGACTCCTATTCCTCCTCAGGCCACAGTAGCCTCCATTTCCACTCCACAGCCCACCTCTCAGACCACCATTGCACAGCCTTCTGCCATACTTCTAGCTGTTTTGAGGATCGGTCTCTTAGCTCAGCATGCAAATGCTAAGATAGACCAACTTCGTAAAAACCTCCCCACCCTTATAAAAAAGTCATTGACCCCTATCCAGTCCTCAGTGACGGCCCTCCAACAACAACAAACATCTTATGGGGATCGCCTGAAGCAGCTCGAGGTGCGGATTGAAAAGATCGAGCGGGGTGAGGTTGGAGACTTGCCAAAGCTTCGTGATGATGTTGCCATCATGAAAACTGAGCTCCACAAAATGCAAACTCTTGAGTTTGATCTATCTTCCCTCATGCCCAAGGAAGGTGAGTAGGGTGTGGGCACGATGTTAGATCATGATTTTTCCATCTTGATGACAGCTCTTGCACCTCAGACTGTCGGGGCTTCCCAGACTCCAGCTTCCCTTGCACACATTGACATCCCTTCTGAGGATGATTTCGGACACTCTACAGAGTCCGAAGGTGGGGAAACAGACGAGGAAGATACTAATGATGAGTCATGGTTCGAGAAGGATACGGATCCTCCGGAGAAAGGAAATCAGATTGCTGCCCCTACAGTTGCAGAGAAGGAACAAGCAGATGTTCAGAAGGCGATAGAAAATTCGCTAGCAGACATGGTCGTCCAAGCAAATCCATCGACCAATCAGCCATCAGCGGGTGAGGCTAGCAGCTCATAGGCCCCAACTCCAGTGTCGGGCCAGTTGGAGGTCCCTCCTCCATCAGTGGAGGTCACTCCTCAGGATGAGATCTCATCAGTCACATCTTTGGCATCAGAGGGTGACCCCACTATTATTCAACCGGCTTCCGACTCCCACAACGCTTAGTGTGCTTTATGGAGCCCCTAAACTCTGTCTTGTATTCTTATGCATTGGGGACAATGCATAATTTTCAGTTGGGGGTGGGGATAGCCTTGTACAAACTTTTTAAAACTGTTGTACATATTTCTTTTGTATATACTTGTGTTGTTTTCGTACATATGTTATCATTGTATATACCTGTGCTGTGTTCGTACATATGTTATCTTTTTATAAAAAAACCAAAAACAAGTAGATTGTGGATGCGTGTTCATCTTTAGTAATTAGATATGAATTCCCCTTGGTTTTTCTTCAACGGGTTTTTTTCTAAGGGTTTAATAGTAGAACCAGGGCAATAGGATGAAACTTGTTGACCAGTTTGGTGTAATTGTCTAGTTTCAAGCATGTATGCCTTTAAATAGCCTATACCCTTCCATTAATTCAAAAAAAGAAAAAAAAAGAAGAAATCAACTGTATGAACTTGAGGCTCGCTCTTTGACTCTATTTTTACTTAGAGTTATGCATGTAAATACGGTGAAAGCTTCGAGTTTCCAAGTGTTCACTCCAGGGCTAAAACTATGTTGAGTCAAACAGTTCGTGTGCCATGTGTATGAGCCTTTGTATAAATAATCTTGTGTTTACTTATGCCGTCTAGAACTTGTCCGATTGGTATTTTGATCCTTCTGAAAATTACATTTGGTTGGAGAAATGAACTTAGGCAGTCTTTGTGATATTAAAAAACCAGTTAGCCTTTAAGCTACCCATTGTATAGATACTATCACTAGTTACCCCAGCCTTTAACCTTTTCCTTGGCCACCTCATTACAAACCTTTCACTTTTTGTAGAATAATTCCCTCTTTTAAACCGGTCCCTCCTTGAACATTGAGAATGAGGCTAAAAGCATAAGTTGGGGGTGTGGTGTCAAGCCGGAAATTGGCAAGATTGTACAGTGAGCATAGGAAAGTATACCTCAAGATATTCATATGAAACTATTCAAGCTCCAAGAGAAAAATAAATATAAAAAATACAAGAGAAAAGAAGAAAAAGAAAAGAAAAAAAGATATATATATATATATATATATATATATATATATATATATATATATATATATATATATATATATATA
>MU695135.1:0-33013 GCA_026770625.1 Nicotiana glauca | reverse complement strand
AATTTAGAGAGGTAGTTAAGGTTGGTTCAATGTTGGAAATTAGGGGCTAATGAGGGTTATTTGGTTTGAAAAGAAGCAAAGAGCAACAAGAAAGAAAAATGTGAGTAGTGTTCAAGGAGGGTGTAGTCACTTGTACCCAAATGTTTATCCGACCCTTCCCTAAATCTACATTACAAGATTAAAAAGTCCTTATGGGATCTCCAACTGAACGTTCTTAGAATAAAGCTATGAATAAAATTAAGGGCAAGCCTATGGTATGGCATGTTGTAACACTTGAAAATCTTTTTGAGAGTGAGTGGCTTTGTGAATCTGTCCGTTTTGTTGTCATTGTAAATATTGTGAGTTTGGGACTTCTTTCTAGTGAGGGCACATGAATTGTGAGGTTGGATAGAAGTTGAGTTCTTGAAGTCGAATGCAAGTGCACTCAGCTGAGAGTAACATTTTGTCGAATTGGTCGAGGCTTAAGGTTCACAAGTTGATAAGTTTCTTTGTAAATAACAATGATTGTTTAGGAAGGGTAAATAAACGAAAGTGCATGCTTGTAGTACTGACAACTAACACCGTCCACAGTCACTATTATTTCATATCATTTAGCTAGAGTCTAGAATAGGATAGTGTCATTTTAGTTGCTTGAGGACAAGCAAGAGTTTAAGTTAGGGGTGTTGACGTGCCAAAGATTTTACTACCAATTGCTTAGATTTTAGCTTGTTTTGAATTTAATTATCTCTTATACTTATGTAATTTTAATGTTTTGTAGTGTATGAGGTTTAAGGGCCCAAGAACATGGAAATGAAATAAAAAAGCCGCAAAAGGACAAGAAAATGGCAAAATGCGATCGCAGATGCAACAATGCACACCGCAAATCCAACTTGGGGGCCGCATATTGCCTAGAGGAACCACATATCCCAATAGTCTGTTGGCCAAATTCAGGCGCAAGAAATGCGGTCTATTATGTGAACGCATCGCAGGTTTGCAAGCCGCGTAATGGATTGTTAACTCCCTGTGGAAGGTGCTGAAGCTGGAAATGCGGTGGCACTATGCGGTCACAAATCAAAAATTCGGATAGCATAACCAAGATGTGACGACTACCTGGAAACTAGGGTTCGAAGACGCGATGGCTTTGAAGAGAATGCGGACCGCATATCTGTTATGTGATAGATATGCAGTCGCATAATTCACCTGGAAGGATATTTTTTCCCGAAACTGATCTCGAGTTTTAGCCCACCATAAATAGATTTATTGGAATTTTATGGGGGCATCTTGTCTTGTTTTTGAGCTACAATACAACCTTTGAATATTCCCCTCGTTTGGAAGCTTTAGGAGTGAAGAATCTTGCACTTTGTAAGCTTCATGGCATTTAATATTCTCATCTTTTTGTATTTTAGCATGACTAGCTAGCTTTAAATACTAAGGTTGTGGACCCTAATGGGTGTTATGTTAATGGGTGTTTAACATTTAATATATATATAATGGTTGGTTCACATATATTTACTTGTCATTCTTCATTTATTGTTGGTAGTTGCAAACATTACTAAGTGCCATTAAACTCTTTCTTTACTTGGAAAAGTGAGTTAGAGTTTGGTAGATGTAAATATCAAAGACTCAAGGCTTTAAACCTAGTTTAATAGAATCGCTTTGGAATACGTGGGTTTTATTTGGCATAAATTGATTACTCTTAATAGCAACTCTTTTATATTTGGAAAACTCATAAAGCGGAAATACTACCAAATTGTTGGAAGACATTGGGTAGTCATTTAGAAATCATTTGCATATCTGAAGGACCTTCCATTAGAAATATATCATATTAACACCGATAGCATTACATTTCATTGACAGGGACACAACCTTGGTTTCTTTAATCAAATTATTTACATTCTCAACGTTACAATTAGTTATCTCTTCAAATCATAATCATATCATACTCTTGTTACAATTAAGAGAATAGAATTACCACTTAAGTCAAGTAGCACATTACTCGAGTAACTTTTTCACGCCTATTCCCTATGGGATTCGACCCCAACATTGTTGGGTTATTATATTTGACACCGACCACCTTACACTACTTAATTAAAGTGTAATTTGAGCATGTCAGTAGGCTCATGCCTCCAACATTTAGTGGGTCTAAGTTTAAAGATGCTCAGGATTTTTTAGGCAGGTGCCAATGGATCCTTTGCACGACGAGCATTGTAGAGACTAGTAGAGTCTCATTTACTGCTTTTTAGCTTTCGGGGGCAAGCTTCAGATGGTGGGAGGCCTATGAATTGAGTAGGCCAGTAGTGTTTCACCACTTACGTGTATGAGTTCTCAGTTCTATTCTTAGAGATGTTTGTTCTACAGACCCATAGGGAGAAGTTGCGTAGGCAGTTGAACATTTACACCAGAAGGGTATGTCAGTAACCTAGTATGAGATGAGATTTCTAGAGTTATCTCGTCACGCGATTGGTTGGTTACCATGCGGAGGGAGAGGATTAGAAGTTCATTGATGGCCTCAACAATGGAGCACGCTTCATCATGACTCGGTAGAATACATCAGGTGCTAGGTTCGACGAGGTGGTTGATATTTCTAGGCAGCTAGAGTAGGTTCGTAATCAAGAGCGTGAGAAGAGGAAGGCCAAGATGCATCGTAGTTCGAGTGGTTTCAATGGTGTTTCTTTTGGAAGATTGTTCCACCATAGCAGGGTTGCCTTTATAGGACCATTAGATGGCTCCTCTGGTTTATCATAGTTCATCAGCTAGCCATGGTTCATATAGTGCTCGTCCGGGTCAGTTTCTTCAGTGAACTCCTAGCTCAGAGTTCATCTTGTGTTCCATCAGTTCAGTGTTCATCTGTACTAGGTCCTTTTAGTAGTTATTTTGGCTCTCGAGGTTCAATTCAGTACGAACCGCCATTTTTAGAGCGGGTTTGCTTTGAGTGTGGAGAGTTTGGTCATGTGAAGAGGCATTTTCCCTGTCTTTTGGTGTCCAGTTCAGTAGAGGGGTCAGGCCATGACTTCAGTACTAGTTACTTTACCACCCGCTCAGCCAGCTCGGGGTGGGGCTCAAGCAGTTAGAGGTTGCCCTAGAGGGGAGACCGATCAGGTGGAGGTCAAGTGCTATGTTATGCTATCCCTGCCAGGCCAGAGGCTGTTGCTTCAGACACAGTGATCTCATGTGTTGTTTAAGCATACCAAAAGGATGCTTCCATGCGATTTGACCCTAATTCCATTTATTCGTATGTATCATCGTGTTTTTCTCATTATTTTGATATAACCCCTGAGTCCTTAGCTTCTCCTATTGATGTATCTACGCTAGTGTGTGATTCTATTAATGTGGGCCATGAGTTTATTTGTATATGAACCGTGATTCCTTAGTTTATCCTGTTCATGTATCTATGCTGTTGGGTGATTCTATTATTTTGGACCTTGTGTATCAGTCGTGTGTGGTGACCATTGGAGGATTGCAGACGAGTTGACCTCTTATTGCTTATTATGATTGATTTTGACGTGATTCTAAAATGTTGGTGCTGATACTCCTACCGTCGATTTTGTTCCAGTAGTGCGAGACTTTTCGGATGTGTTTCCTGCATACCTGCCGGGCGTGCCACCCGACAGGGACATTTATTTTGGCATTGACTTGGTGTCGGGCACTCAGCCGATTTTTCTATTCCTCCATATCGTATGTCACTAGCAGAGTTGAGAGAGCAACTTTAGGAGCTTCTTGATAAGGGGTACATTAGGCCTTGTGTGCCACTAGTTCTGTTTGTAAAGATGAGTGATGGTACTATGGGATGTACATTGACTATAGGGAGTTGATCAAAGTTACAATTTAGAACACGTATCCTTTTCCACGTATTAATGATGTAGTTGACCAGCTTCAGAGATGTAGAGTGTTCTCTAAGATTGATTTGAGGTCTAGGTATCACCATTTGAGTATTTGGGACTACGATATTCTAAAGACGACATTCAATATCCGTTATGGTAACTACGAGTTCCTTGTGATGTATTTTGGACTGACCAATGCCCCAGCAATATTCATGCATCTGATGAACATCGTATTCCAGCCATATCTTGATTCATTTTTCATAGTATTTATTGATGATATCCTGGTGTACTCACGTAGCCAGGAGGAGCATGCACAACATCTGTCACGATCCAAAATCCGTTAAAGGTCATGATGGCGTCGGACACCTCTGTCAGGCAAGCCAACACTAAATAGTAAATAAAATTCTTATTTTAATATTTCTGAAATCATAAATTTCCTTCAATTTAACTAGTAAAAGATGAAATTTACAGAAACATAATAACGTTTTTCAATTTCAATACCAAATATCCCATAATCATCGTAGAACCCGGTGTCACAAGTGCATGAGCATTTACTAGGAAATAAAATTAAATACAATAACTGTCGAGAATATAAATTTGGATAGAAAAGAAAATACAAATACTCTAAAGAAGACTCTGCTGGCTGCGAATCATACATATCTTACCTAAGTCCCTGCGTTAACCATGCGGCTGCGCTCACTAGGCCACTAGCCATAGATGTGCCTGTATTTCAGCCAAATTTTGACTCATTCATCGTTGTGTTTATTGACGACATTCTGGTGTACTCCCGAAGCTAGGAGGATCATGAGAATCACCTGAGGACCGTGCTTCAGATTTTGAGAGAAAAGAAGATGTATGTAAAATTTACACAGTGCCAGAGAATTTCAGCACATTTACTACTAATTGCTTAGATTTTAGCTTGTTTTAAATGCAACTGTCTGTTATACTTATGTAATTTTAATATTTTGTAGTCTATGAGGTTTATGGGTCTAAGAACATGGAAATAAAATCAAAAAGCCGCAAAAGGACAATAAAATAGCAGAATGCGATCGCAGATGCAAAAATGCACACCGCAAATCCAACTGGGGGCCGCATATTGCCCAGAGGAACCGCATATCCCAACAGTCTGTTGGCCAAATTCAGGCACAAGAAATACGGTCTATTATGCGATCGCATAATAGGTTTGCAGGCTGTATAATGGATTGCAAACTCCCTATGGAAGTTGCTAAAGCTGGAAATGCGGTGGCACAATGCGATCACAAATCAACAATGCGGACCGCATAACCAAGATGGGATGACTACCTGTAAATTAGGGTTCGAAGATGCGATGGCTTTGAAGAGAATGCAGACCGCATATCTGTTATGCGATAGATATGCGGTCACATAATTCACCTGGAAGTATATTTTTGTCTGAAATTGGTCTCGAGTTTTAGTCCACTATAAATAGATTTATTAGAATTTTATGGGGGCATCTTCTCTTGTTTTTGAGCTACAATCCAAGCTTTGAATATTCCACTCTTTTTGAAGCTTTAGGAGTGAAGAATCTAGCACTTTGTAAGTTTTATGGCATTTAATATTCTCATTTTTTTTATCTTTTAGCATGAGTAGCTAGCTTTAAATACTAAGGGTGTGGATGCTAAATGGGTGTTATGTTAATGGGTGTTTAACATTTAATATCTATATAATGGTTGGTTGATATATATTTACTTGTCATTCTTCGTTTATTGTTGGTGGTTGCAAACATTACCAAGTGCCATTAAACTCTTTCTTTACTTGGAAAAGCGAGTTAGAGTTTGGAAGTAAATATCAAAGACTCAAGGCTTTAAACCTAGTTTAATAGAATCACTTAGGAATAAGTGAGTTTTATTTGGCATAAATTGATTACTCTTAATAGAAACTCTTTTGTATTTGGAAAAATCAAAAAGAAGAAATACTACCCAACTATTGGAAAATATTGGGTTGTCATTTAGAAATTATTTGCATATCGGAAGGACCTTCCATTAGAAATATATCATATTAACACCGATAGCATTACATTCCATTGAAGGGGACACAACCTTGCTTTCCTTAATCAAATTATTTACATTCTCAACGTTACAATTAGTTCTCTCTTCAAATCAAGATCATATCATACTCTTGATACAATTAACGGAATAGAATTACTAAGTCAAGTAGCACATTACTCGCGTAACCTTTTCACGCCTATTCCTTATGGGATTCGACCCCAACCTTGTTGGGTTATAATATTTGACACCGACCGCCTTACAATACTTAATTAAAATGTAATTTGAGTGTATCAGTAGGCTCAGGCCTCCAACATTTAGTGGGGCTAAGTTAGAATATGCTTAGGATTTCTTAGACAGGTACCAACGGATCCTTCGCACGACGGGTATTCTAGAGACTAGTAGAGTCTCATTTACTACTTTTTAGCTTTCGGGTTAGGCTTCAGATGGTGGGAGGCCTATGAGTTGAGTAGGCTAGTGGTGTTGCACCATGTACGTGTACAAATTCTCAGTTCTTTTCTTAGAGAAGTTTGTTCTATAAACCCATAGGGAGAAGTTGCATATGTAGTTGAACAGCTGCACCAGAAGGGTATGTCAATGACCCAGTATGAGATAAGATTTCTAGAGTTAGCTCATCACGCGATTTGGTTGGTTACTACGCAGAGGGAGAGGATTAGAAGGTTCATTGATGGCCTCAATAATAGAGTGCGCTTCATCATGACTCGGGAGATTACATCAGGTGCTAGGTTCGACGAGGTGGTTGATATTTCTAGGCGGCTAGAGCAGGTTCGTAGTCAGGAGTGTGCGAAGAGGAAGGCCATGAGGCCTCATCTTTTGGGTGGTTTTAACGGTGTTTCTTTTAGAGGACAGTTCCACCACAACAGGGTCGCCTTTATAGGACTATTAGATGGCTCATCTAGTTTATCATAGTGCATCAGCTAGCCATGGTTCATACAGTGCTCATCCGGGTCGGTTTCTTCAGTGCCCTCCTAGCTCAGAGTTCATCTTGTGCTCCATCAGTTCAGGTTTCATCTGTACTAGGTCCTTTTATTAGTTATTTTGGCTCTCGGGGTTCTATTCAGTACCAACCGCCATTTTCAGAGTGTGGTTGCTTTGAGTGTGGAGAGTTTCATCATGTGAAGAGGCATTGTCCCCGTATTTTGGTTGTCCAGTTTAGCAGAGGGGTCAGGCTATGACTTCCGTACTAGTTACTTTACCACCCGCTCAGCCAACTTGGGGCGGGGCTCAAGAAGCTAAAGGTCGCCCTAAAGGAAAGGCCGATCAGGTGGCGGTCAAGCTCTATGCTATGCTTTTCCTGCCAGGCCAGAGGCTGTTGCCTCTGACACAGTGATATCATGTGTTGTTTAAGTATGCCACAAGGATGGTTCCATATTATTTTACCCTAGTTCCATTTATTCATATGTATCATCGTGTTTTGCTCGTTATTTGGATATGATCCCTGAGTCCTTAGTTTCTCCTGTTCATGTATCTATGCTAGTGTGCAATTCTGTTAATGTGGGCCGTGAGTTTATTTTGATATGAACAGAGGTCTATATCCGTGAGATTGTCAGGCTTCATGGCATATCGGTATCCATCATCTCTAACAGGGTACGCAGTTTACATCGCGGTTCTAGAGGGCTGTACAACATGTGCTAGGCACACGGGTTGAGTTAAGTACGACATTTCACCCTCAAACAGATGGACAGTCCGAGCACACTATTCAAATATTAGAGGATATACTTCGTGCTTGTGTTATAGATTTCATAGGTTATTGGGATCACACTTGTAGAATTTTCCTACAACAACAACTATTAATCAAGCATTCAGTGGCTCAGTATGAGGCCTTATGTGGGAGATGGAGTCGGTCTTCGGTGGGTGGGTTTGAGTCGGGAGAGCCTAGGCTATTAGGCACAGATTTGGTCCATGATGCTTTAGAAAAGGTTAAATTTATTCATGATCGACTTCGTACAGCAAAATCTAGACAAAAGAGTTATGCGGATTGGAAGGTTTGTGATGTGGTTTTCATGGTTAGGGAGTGAGTCTTACTCCGGGTTTTGCCCATGAAGGGTGTTATGAGGTTCGGGAAGAAGCAAAAGTTGAGTCCTAGGTATATAAGACCTTTTTAGATACTTGAAAGGATTGGTGAGGTGGTTTACAAGCTTGCATCGCCACCTTGCCTAGCTGCAGTCCATCTGGTATTGCATGTTTTTATGCTTCGAAAGTATCACGGTGATCTATCTCTGTGTTAGATTTCAGCTCAGTCTAGTTGGACAAGGATTTATCTTATGTTGAGGAGCCGGTAGCTATTCTGGACAAACAGGTTTGAAAGCTGAGATAAAAAAACATAGCTTCAGTAAAAGTACAGAGTAAAGAACATCCAGTCATAAAAGCTACTTGGGAGACTGAGCGGGATATGCTAAGCAAACATCCACACCTATTTAAGACTCCAGATATAATTCTAAACCAGTTCGAGGTAGAACGTTTGTTTAAGAGGGGAAACGGTAATGACCCAGCTTGTCGTTATGAGTATTTTGAACCCGATCCCCTAAATGTTTTGTGTATGTTATATTGTGGTGTTGTAACTTGATGGGGTGTGTGTTTTTTAGATTCGGAGTGAAATGGGACACATAATCTCTAAGTTAAAGGTGTAAGTTGAAATAATTGACCAGAAGATGAAAAATGTGTAAACGACCCTGGAATGGAGTTTTGATGGTTCCAATAGCTCCGTATAGTGATTTCTGACTTAGTAGTGTGTCCAGATAATTATTTTGAGGCTCGTTGCTAAATTAGGATAAGATCTAAATATTGATTGACACAAAAGTTATACAAGCAAAAGAGGCCGCACCAAATATCTGCAACCCCCTCCCGAATCATAGGGGCGAGGGGGTAAATATGATCAAAATAGATGAGGAATGGGATCCAAAAAAATCAATTGGAATCATTCATGAAGGGGATGAACCCAATGTGACTCCAGTCACTCTCACACCTATTGCCAATTGAGGTTGAAATAGATAGGCCAACTCCGTTTGCGATTAAAGCAACAATGCCCTCAGCCGCACCTGCTCCATTAGAGGTGGAGGTGACCACACCCTTCACTGTGATGGTAGAACCCACACCGTCCTTTAATTTGGATGCTATACCATGGGACTATACTGCAGAGGCGAGAAGGAAAGAAAAAGGGAAAATGGAAGAAACAGGTGACGCACAAGGCATGACTAGGACCGGCAGGGTTTACACACCTGAGCATTTTGGAGGAACAAGTAAATAAGTCGCACCCAAGTATCCTATCATTGAAACATGCCCTGATGATCTTTGGAGAAAGGTAAAAGCAAGAGCATATTCTGTGGTTGATCATCTGAACAAAACCCCTGCTCAGATATTCATTCTATCACTATTACAGAATTCTGAGACGCATAGGAATGAATTAATGAAAGTGTTGGACAAAGCTTATATAACCAACAATATCACCAGTGGAGAGATGGCTAACATGGTAGGGCAAGTATTGGAGATCCACAAGATCACTTTTTACTAAGATGGACTGCCATCTGAAGGATTGAGTCACAACAGGGCACTACATATCATACTACAATTTGAGGATGAATTCATAGCCAAAGCCCTAATAGATGGGGGTTCAAGCCTCAATATTTGTTCACTGACTACTTTGAAGAGGCTGGGTAAAGGCTTGCATGAGATACGAGTAGGAACTATGAATGTGAAACCATTCGATGAGTCCCGAAGGGCCACGATCGGGGAAATAAACATGTGTCTGCAAATAGGTCCATCTTGGTTTGACGTTGAGTTTCAAGTATTGGACATATCCGCTAGATACAATCTGTTGTTGGGTTGACCTTGGATACTTGCTGCTAGAGTCGTAGCTTCTATGCTACACCATGCTATGAAGTTCGAAGGGAATCATTGGGAGGTGATCATTTATAGAGATGTAAGTAATCTCATTTACACCAATCAAGATGTTCCGGTTGTTAAGAGCAGAAGAAAGTTCGCTAAAGAAACATACCATCACATCGAGCTCGTCAATGCAATTGAGAAAGACAAATAGTGAAGTAATAAGATTGAAAGTATATTGTTATGGATGGGGTATTAACCCGGTAAAGGTCTCTGCAAGAATATCCAGGGTATCACTAAGCCAATACAACCAAAACCTCACGATACAACCTTTGGACATGGATATCAGTACACCTAGCAGGAGTACGATGAATGGTCACCGCCATGACATCTTCCCTATTACCCTCCCGAACAGCCAATACTGCATTTACACCAGATGTTTCAACAGGCTGACGTGATATGGGGATCTAAAGAGGATGAGGCTTTAGTTGGCCCGAGTAATATATTTCTAGACGATGTTGACATGGATTGTAATACAATAGTTGAGGAGGAGGAGGAAGACCTTTCAATTCAGACCGTGAGAAAGAGAGTTGTTCTTAAGAACTGGACTGCTGCACCGTCCCAGACCTGTCGAGTTCCTGGGTAGCTTGGCAATTAACATGATCTATTTTTAAAAGCAATTTTCAGCATCTAAGACGTTTTCAGTATTTTGTTTTAAATGAATTTTATTTTGAAATAATTGCTCGAGTCATCAAGCCGTACTTGTTATAATATTTCAAGATTTATCTCTGAATTTCTATTTTAGTATTTATTACTATCCTTTACATTTTCTCTCTACAACATTATTGTTTCTTATACTGATGAACCGACGACTGTGACATGTAATGAGACAATGCAACATAAGGATAGTGATTCATAGGAAATAGAAGAAGAAGATATAATCCCTAAGGAAATTGTCAGAGAGGGTGGAAAATTTTGAGAACAAGCCTAAGTCAAATTTGGATGAAACCGAGATAGTCAATTTGGGAGATTCCGAAACAGTCAAAGAAACTCACATAAGCATTCACCTATCACCATCAGAGGAAGAAGAGTACACCCATTTCTTGGAAGAATACAAAAATATCTTTGCATGGTCTTATGATGATATGACCGATTTGAGCACATTTATAGTGGCTCATAAACTACCTACTGACCCGATGTGTCTGCTTGTAAAACAAAAACTCAGAAAGTTCAAGCCGGACATGAGTCTAAAAATCAAAGAGGAAGTCACCAAGCAGATCAAAGCTAAGGTTCTCAGAGTGGTCGAATACCCTACTTGGTTGGCTAACATCGTGCCAGTTCCTAAGAAGGATGGGAAGGTAAGAGTATGCGTCGATTATCGAGATTTAAACAAAGCAAGTCCCAAAGATGATTTTCCGTTACCCAATATACACATACTGATATACAAATATGCCAAGAATGAACTCTAATCCTTTGTGGATTGCTTCGCGGGGTACAACTAGATCTGGATAGATGAGGAAGATATCGAGAAAACAACCTTTATCACTCCGTGGGGGATGTATTGTTATAAAATGATGTGGTTTGGCCTGAAGAATACTGGATCCACTTATATGAGAGCCATGACGACTATTTTCCATGATATGATTCACAAAGAAATAGAGGTGTGCATTAATGACGTCATCATCAAATCCAGAAGAAGCACAAATCATATAACAGACTTGAAAAAATTCTTTAATCGGCTTCGAAGGTACAATCTGAAACTTAATCCTGCAAAGTGTGCCTTTGAAGTCCATGCTGGAAAATTGCTAGGTTTCATCGTCAGTCACTGATGGATTGAATTAGACCCTTGAAAAGTCAAAGCTATCCAAGATTCGCCACATCCGAAGAGCAAGAAAGATGTGATGAGCTTCTTGGGGCATATCAATTTCATCAACCGCTTCATAGAAAAATCGACCGTGATCTGTGAGCCAATTTTCAAAATGATGAAGAAAGATTTTGCAACAAGTTGAACTGAAGAATGTCAAAAAGCTTTTGACAGAATCAAGGAGTACCTATCCGCACCACCAGTCTTGGTCCCGCCGGAACCTGGAAGACCTCTACTACTCTATCTATCTATACTAGATGGAGCTTTCGGTTGTATGGGAAAACATGACGAGACGGGAAGGAAGGAACATGCCATATATTATCCACAGGATAGCTCAAAATTGAAGCACGATATTCCCTGCTGGAATGAACCTGCTGCGCCATGACATGGATAGCTCAAAAATTGAGGCACTACTTCTATGCGTACACTACATATCTCATATCAAGGATGGATCATTTGTAATACATTTTTCAGAAACCAATGCCTACAGGGAAATTAGCAAAATGGCAGATATTGTTGAGTGATTTTGATATTTTCTACGTGACTGAGAAGGCAGTCAAGGGATAGGTATTAGCAGATTATCTTGCATAAAATCATGTAGGAGGAGAATACAAACCACTGAAAATATATTTTCCCGATGAAGAAGTATCATTTGTAGGAGGGGATATCACTGAAACCTACGACGGTTGGAGAATGTTCTTTAATAGGGCTGCAAATTTCAAACGATTGGGTATTGGAGCTTTTTTGGTGTCAGAGATAGGTCAGCATTATCCGATATCCACGAAGCAAAGGTTTTCATGCACCAACAATATGACAGAATATGAGGCTTTCATCATGGGGCTCAATTTGGCCATTGACATGAATATCCAAGAATTGCTGGTAATTGCTGATTCAGACCTTTTGGTACATCAGGTCCTAGGAGAGTGGGCTACCAAGACACTACTACAAAAAAGACCTTTAGCGGGAATAAAAAAGGCTTTAGCGGCAATACCAATAGCCGCTAAATCTTTTACTAGCCATTAGGCTTTTGCCGCTGATGTTGGGGTCGGCAAAGCCTTTAGCGGCTTTTCTCACAAAAGCTGGTAAATGGTATGGTTTATTGCCGCTAAAAATTATTATCTTTAATGGCAATTGTTTGCGGCAATTATAATGGCTACTAAATCCGATCCAAAACGGCCAACTATACCTCTTTAGCATCTATTTTTATAGCCACTAAATTCAAACTAATTGCCGCTAAAGGTTCGCATCTCTAATGGCAATTGTTTGCGGCAATTATAGTGGCTACTAAAATCCAATCCAAACGGCTAACTATACTTTTTTACCATCCATTTTTATAACCGCTAACTTCAATATAATTGCTGCTAAAGGTTCACATCTCTAATGATAATTGTTTGTAGCAATTATATTGGCTACTAAATCCAATCCAAACAGCTAATTACCATCCATTTTTATAGCTGTTAAATTCAAAATGATTGTCGCTAAAAGTTCGCATCTTAACGGCAATTATTCTATTGCAATTAAAAAGGTAATACTATCCCTTCTTAAAACATCTTCGTTTGCCCTTTAGAGTCCATTTTAATAGCTTAACTAAATTGCTCTAATAATCAATAGCTTTAAAAGTCATAAGCTATAATAGAAATAATTTGGCCACAATTAATAGTATATAGTTACTACATTTGTATAGAATATGACCCAAATAATAAAATATATTAATATTAATTAAAAAATATAATATATCTCATAAAATCTTAACAAACAAAAGAAAGTAGTAATCAAAAATATTAATATCACAGTAACTTAAAACATAAAAATATACTGTTTGGATTAAATAGCAATGTCATCATTCTAATAATCCAGAATGATGTTCTTCAAATGATTTCCGCAACTTTTTATCATTTTGAAATCTTCCAACCGCTAAATTATCGAACATCAGACTGTATGGTCTAAAATTATAAAATAATTGTGTTAAAGGATAAAGTGTATACATGGAGTGCTGAAATAAGAGACTAGTATTATAGCTACCAGTGCATTTTCTTTTGCAGGAACAAATGAATTTCATTCATCAATGGGAAAAGAAAAGGGAACAAGATCCATTAGTTCTCTTGGACTTCTGTGCTATGGAAAAGAAGAAGGAGATGCAGGTTTTAGATCCATTCAAGACATTTCAAGTGCTTTTTCAGCTAAAGCCTGGTGGAACCTAAGGAGCAAGCAATCACTTTGGAAGGATTTTATTGAAGCCAAATACTATTGTAACACTCATCCTATTGCAGCTAATTGGAAGATTAAAAATTTACAATTCTAGAAGAGATTAAAGGATATCAACTTGTGCATAAATTTCAGCCCAAAATGTGCAGAAATTTCAGCTTCAAGCTGTGGAAAATTGCTGTAAAATACTGCTTACGAAAGACAATACAGAAAGAAAACAGAAAGAAACAAAGCACCAAAAAACCAGCACGATTGCATCCTTTTTTTAAGCAACATGATATTGTCTATCTATCATATCACCAGTTTAATATCAAGCAAACTAGGGAATTTCTGGTTATGTGACCTATTTAACTAAGCAGATCTACATCAAAGCTTGAACTTGCTAAATGATATATCAATAAGCGCATCCCACAAACTATCCAATTTATAATTGTTAAAAAGTATTTGAGCGTAACTACAAGGTTAAGAAGTATAGTTGAATCAACAGTCTCGTATTTAAAAAATTATTCCTTTTCCAAATCAGGGAGGCAAGAAACATAATGCATGACTATTTTTCAATGAGTTTACGAACGCTGAATATTTTATGATTACCGGTCCGAAAATTGGCTAGTCCTCGCCATTTTCACTAGATTTGATAAAGATTCAAAAAGTTATAAATAAGGAAGCCCAAATTTTTCGATAAAACTGCCTCACAACACCGTATATACTTCTATCTTTACAAATTGAAGGACAACCTTGGATTTATATATAGGCAATAAAATTAAAAATCAAAAGTAAAGGCACTTGCCAAAGGAAATTTAACTTGGTTGAACAGTGAAAGTGTGTGAATAAAAGAAGTACAATCCATTCGTTTAAAGAGGTTGGATAGAGCTCTTTGTTTACAAGCATGTGGAATTTTTTTGTAGTGATTGCTGTTATGAAACAGAGATGGTTTAGCCTTTTATGGCCATGAAGTCCTAAGTACTTTCTAACTACTAAATGTACTCATTGGACTATTTAACATGATAATACCCACTTTTTAGGACATCAAAGCTTCTGGACTATTTGAATGGAAGGGACACATCAATTTATCTGTTGAACACTTTCTTGCCTTCTAATTATTGTCTCCCTAGTGAGGGTATTGGTATCTTCCTGTTTAAAAATAGGATCATATTTGATTTTGACTATGAGGAGGTACTGAACATTAGATTGTTTAGAAGCACAAAAACTGGGCAGAAACATCTAACAGAAACAAAAATAGAATTCAGCAAACAGAGGCCCTATGTAGGTGACCCTTTGTGATATTAATTCATATGAAGCAAACCAGTTGTGCAGTGTCTGAGCACTTTTAAACCATTCAGTGAAGTCATGAAACTGACGCAACTATACAAGAACTAAACCAACTCAAAAATAATGAAAGAACAACTACAACAAAAATAGAGGCGTCATTTCTTGATTTAGCTTTCAAATGATGGCAACACAATCAAGTTATGATTTAATTGGATACTTCAGTTTTAGAAGAGCTAGTATCTCTTCCTTGCCATTCTAAGGAAATAATTCTATGTACAAAATGCATGTGACATGAATTATAAACCCAAATACAACAACAAATTAATAAAAATCGAAGGAGGAAAACTCAAACAGTAGTGACGAAGGACAAAGATGAGTAGCACCATGAGAAGGTTGAACATTTTCAGCAGCACTAGGCATTCTTGATGTTTGTGGTACTCGTTCATGTCCACTATTGGCATCGGGGACCTAATAAATATTAACATGTTAGATAACAATACTTTTATATGATTATAATTTCATTTAAAATATCTAAATTTTATGAATGGAGTTACCTGTTCACCTAAGGTGCCATTGCTACTTTGAGGCATAGATGCATTAGAGCATATTTGTGCATTAATTGTCTCATGTGGAGTAATTCTGATTGCATATTCTCCTGATTTTGTTTCATAATATTCATTTCTTCATTTTGTTTCTCCTTTAACTCGATTATCTGTTGTTCTAACCTTTGTATAACCTCATTAGAAGAATCATCTGCAACAATATTTCCTAAGGAAGACCTACTACCCCACAGAATAGAAGGAGTTGGACCAAGTCTTAAACCACAAACATACTCACATTTTTCATTTCCTAACACCTGGGAATACACATCGACTTCCCAAGCAACACTACGAGGAGGTTGCTCAGTAAATCTCTCGCTATTGCTTATCCTTTCATTTATCATTTCCTGACCATAGAATACACAATAAATTCATTTTGGAATTCATGAATAGGAAAAAATGCACATTGTTTGATAGAGTCATGAACAAAAAAATAAAGAAAGAATAAATCTTACGATTGTCTTGACAGAATCATCATCCAGTGGCCTACCATCCTTACGTTTTTTATGAGTTAATAGGAAAATTTTTGCTCATGTAGGCTCTATTCCATTTACAGCCTAACACAATAAAAATGATATCATATATGTTTTCATGACAAAAGAAAGGTTAAAATATTATAGTTTGTAGTATTCACAGGTTTACCTGCTCATTCATCAAAGTGGCAATACTTTTTGATCCTGCTGTGTGAGGCATCGTTTGCTTAGCCGTATTATTTCTATTTTCTAGAGTACGTCTCTATCATTGAAATATTAAAATGATATCTTATAAACTTTAAACAAAATTGAGCATACCTAAAATCAAAATGCTATGAAAATGAGCAGACTAGGAGAATTTTAAAGGTTGATACCTTAGCTTTATCGGAAAGCCAATACGAGACAAGAGCACTCCATTGATCCCTTGGTATACGACTTGGTCTATTTTTTAGTAAAGCGTCTTTAGTCTTATATTTTTGCGTATACTCACCCTTCAAACTGCACTTGTAATCTTTCCATTTTTTTCGTAGTGACTTTAAGACCCACGCCTCTCCACGTTTTGGGATAGAGAACTTCTTCTGAAAAAATAAAAGCCAACATTTATAAGATAACATTATGTATAAACGATAGAGCATGTTCACAAAAAAATAAAAATAAATAATAATAATAACAACAACAACTATTCCATACCCTCGCAAAATCCACTAATTTCTTCTTTTCTTCGTTGTCAAAATTTCTCCAATCATCTACATGTAGAGGTATTAGTTCTGGAGTTCTGGCAATAATTCCTAGAAAGCTAGCAAGATTTTGACCCTCTTTCCGAATAGCTTGGTCACGGTTATTAAAGGGCACATCAATTGTCTTCCCAAGCGGAAGTTTCCAAATATCTTTTAGTAAAGTAGGCCCATGAACCTTTTTTGCTTCTGAATTACCTAGAATGAAAAAGAGAACAGAACGTTAGGTAGTACAATAGCTATGTAGTGAGTTCTGAATAGCATATCTCCAGCTGATGCAATACATAGTGAAGTTGCAATTCTCTGATCTACTCCTGAATAACATATCTCCGATTCTGTTGAAAATTTCAGCAAACGTGTTGATGAAATGGTTGGGAAGGTTGATCAACTTCAGCAGAGAAGTTCAGCATTTCTATTCCAATACTAGTAAAAAGCAATCAAACACACCAAGAAGTAGCTCTATTCTGAAAGACAAAGAGAAATAGATTTCTAGCTTTAAAAGGCAGTAGCAGGATGCATCACGTAGACAAGCAGCTGGTGCCAGGAGAATGCAAGAACTTGTGCGCCAATTCGGCATTATATTACGTTAGATCACTCAACACAAGTGGGTAAAGCCTTTTATAGAACCTGTGGATGTTGAGGGTCTTGGATTGCATGATTACTTTGAGGTTATTGAGAATCCCATGGACTTTAGTACTATCAATAGAAAAATGGAAGCAAAGGATGGTTCTGGCTATAAGCATGTACAAAAGATATGTGCAGACTTTAGGCTTAAATATAGCGTTCACATATGTAAAATAGGTCACCCAAAATTTGTACCATTTTTTGATATATTGCCATTTGTTTTTGTTTCATAAAAAAAAAACAATAAGAGATGTCATGACTTTAATTGCACCTAATATCTCTGTAAACAAATACTGGAATCAAGTATCAGCAAACATTAAAGACATACCCTTCATATCTCCTTAGTGGGATGGATAAAATATAACTTAAACTTATCAGTTACTCATCCTGTTACTCACAATTTAGGTACAATGTTACGAAAGGTTATCAATCTTCCACATTACTAAGACAAGCAACAGGATTTCAGATCTTTGCCAGAAGACATCTCATACTCATACTTTAGCTCTGCAGACCAAAATGTTTTGTTATAGGAAACTAAGAAGCACACTTCCAATAGTATAAAAGATATTCCATATCCGTTAAGGTTTGAGTATTAACATATCCACGTTCTGATGATCCTTCATTAAAGTTTTAGTGAAGTATTTCTTGGGCAGATCATAGAATTTGCAGGTAACACATCATATTTGTACAGAATTTACAGTGCCTAGCGTTGCTGCTGCATTTTGCTATAACTATTATTCTAGTGTGGAGTTGTATTTATTTCTCTCTAACAAAGTCTTTAGTGCTCTTTTTGTGTTCTCTTCCTTTTTACTTTTAACACAGTGCAAGAACTCTTATGTTCAAACAAAATGTGCAGGTAAACAACGAAAGTATGACCAAATTGCCATAGCAACAAGCTGGTAAGACATTTGGAGATGCCACTGACAAGACATGAACAACATTATGTAGAGAGAGTAGCAAAGCTATTGATCAGTTAACTAATAGTTTTTCCTATAGAGGCAACTAGACTCTGCACTATTCCTAATGATGTAAAGGGAGTTGCACACCCAAGAAATTAACCTTGGGTCATCTCATCACTTCGAATCTCAGCACTTCAAAATCAATAAAACCTCTAAAGGTCAAAGAAAGCACCAAGTAAATCAAATATCACTATGCAATAAGCATTTATGATGTGCAACCATTACAAGGAAGCAAGGATAAACAACGTTGAAAGCCATAATCTAATATTATACATTATTAGATTGCAATACTATAGAAACATTACCTGAATCGTCATCATTTGGAATTTCAGTGCCACCATCAGACCTATTTAACTCATTAGATTGACCATCACATGCTTGGGCATTAGAGTAATTCTGACTATCCATCAACTGCTCAATATATGGCTGGGCTCTTGAGTAGTTTTGACCATCCATCAAGTGCTCAATATAAGGTCTCACATCTTTATCATAATCTTGTTCAATCACCAGTCAATTGCGACCTCTAGTTTGCATAGTTCCTTTTCCAAAATAAAAAAATTATCTAGATGCATTAAGTTATACTAGTACCAAATTAACTCCAACCAATCAGCAGGTCACACGCAAAATAGGAGGAAACATAGTCCTCATCTCAAGCTGTGAAAAAAATGAATAGCAATTCATGCACACGGATAAAGCCTTGTGACAGAGATAGTTAAAGAGATAAAAAGTATTGATGCACCAGCAAAAACTATTGTCTAGAGATAATAACACCTTAGCAAATTGTAATACAATGGCTACAATCAACAAAATATAAACAAAAGAAATCACAAAGAACTGACTCAAATCAACCAATACAAACATGGAAAATCCATAGTTGACTAACATGCATCTTCTGTAAAATGACTCAAATTGAAAGCAAAAAAGTATATTTATTCAAATTTCTGCAGTAAAAAAATCACAAGAAGTTCTTAAATAACACTTGCAAGAAAAATATTCTATAAGTTCCACCTATCTTATTCAGAATCATATTCATTTTCACTGTCATTTCCTCCATCAACACTAGCTTTACCATCATTTGGAGAAGCTTGAGAATGTACGTTTGTATCAATTTCTATCCCATCGACACCACTTCTTACCCAATCATTATACTCATCTTCTGGAACACGAGTATTTTCTAAGAGAGCCAAGTCAATGGCATCACTCTGCATTGATGACTCAAACTGCAGACTATTTTCCTCTCCCATATTAAAAATATCTCGAGGTTTAATTAACCTAGGGACAAACCATTCATGATCTTCAGGATCTTGTATAAATATTACTTATTGAGCTTGTTCTGCAAAAATAAAGGGCTCATGACATTCTCGATCGCAAGAGTCTGTAAGGCGTAAAAAGTTCACAAGTGTGAAACCTAAGTCATCTTACTTAACTCCTCTACCTTTGGTTACATCAACCCAATCACACTTAAATAAGACAACCTTAAATTCTTCATAGTAGTTTAACTCCACAATATCATTCAATCTACCATAATATGTGATATTTGCCAACTTTGGAGTATTGTCACTTGTACTTGCATAACTTTCAGTCTTTGAAACAACCATAACACCACTATTTTGTGTCACCATAAATTCTTCACTTTGCTTCGTTCGAAACCGATACCCGTTATTTACATCGAACGCATTAAATCTTTTCGCAATGTAACTTGGCCCTTGTGCAAGGACTTTAACATCCTTTAAGATGTTAGATGCGGCTTCAAGATCCTTTACCTAATCAAATAAAAGATACAACTATAAATGTGGATATATGTACAAGGAAAATAATTTAACGTAACCAATTAGTCCTACTACTTACTTGCTCCTTGAACCACTCATGAAATGTATCGAAATGCACACGATCAAGTTGATGTTGAGTCAAAAGACGCTTATGATGCGATCTCTTGATTTCTCCAATATGTTCCCTATTCATGTAACTCACATATATTAGTTTTGTTTCAATTAAGTAATATACATATATTAAATAATATATATAACACTTACTTTTTATAATTCTCAACCACTTCTGACTCACAATTGAAAAGCACATGTCGATGTGCTTGCAACCTTGTTTTTTCATCCGACTCAAATACATCTACTCCACCGTACGACTCCCCGACAGTTGGAAAAAGACATTCTTATTTACTAGTCTCATGCTCAATATCATCACTGCATTTTCTTGAACAATAAGACCTTGAATCTCCATCCTCCAAATATCATGAGCAAAATGCCATACACTCATTTGCTATGTATGCTTCAGCTATCGAACCTTCTAGACATGAACGATTACGAACATATAATTTTAAAGTACCCAAATACCTATGGAATAAAATAATGGTATTAGTTTGATAGTATAATATTTAATAACTAAAGATATATAACAAAGATTCAGTGATATTCTTCACACCTCTCAATTGGGTACATCCAGCGATAATGTACAGGCCCCGCATGTTTAGCCTCAGTTGCCAAGTGAATTACCAAATGTATCATAATAGTAAAGAATCCTGGGAGGAAAAGTTTCTCCATAGTAGACAATGTTTCTGGAATTTTTTCTTCAAGTAACTTTAACTTTTCTACTTTTAGTTCTTTGCTACACAGAACACGAAAGAATGTACATAGTTCAATTAAAATGGAACTAACTCTTTTATCTACTGATCTCCGCAAGGCAAGAGGAAGAAGTTCTTGCAGTATAACATGACAATCATGAATTTTTAACCTAGATATCTTTCGTTTGCGAATGCAACGTGAGATATTAGATGCATAGCCATCTGGAAACTTGGCATTTTGTAGTACTTCCTAAAACAACTCCTTTTCCTTTTGAGACATTGTGAAAAAAGTAGGAGGAAGATATGCTTTCCCACTAGCTCGATATTGAGGCCAAAAACTTGGTCTTATTTTCACTTCCTTCAAGTCCAATCGAGCTTCTAAGTTATCTTTAGACTTTTTACCAAGATCCAATAATGTATAAATTAAGTTATCACACACATTCTTTTCTATGTGCATCACATCAAGATTATGGCGCACCAAGTTAGACTTCCAATAAGGAAGATCGAAAAAAATACTCCTCTTTTTCCATGTGTTTTTCATCACTCCACTTACCCCTTCACTCGACTGGCCGAGAGTAAATTTTATATCTTTAACTTGATTCAACATTAGTGACCCAGATACTGGACAATGTGCATGTCTTGTTTCTTTAGTACCATCAAATGATTTTGCATCATTCCGATATTTGTGTCCTGACATTAAGAAGCGCCGATGCCCCATGTAACAAAACTTCCTGACATGTCTGAGCCTTCTAGATTGAGTATTTACATTACAAGCAGGGCATGCAAACCAACCATAAGTGCACCATCCAGAGAGAGTACCATATGCTGGAAAATCATTTATAGTCCACATGAGAGCTGCTCGCATTTGAAATATGTCCTTAGCACAGGCATCATATGTTTCTATCCCAACATCCCATAATTCATTTAACTCTTCTATTAAAGGTTGCAAATAGACATCAATATTATTGCCGGGAGCTTTTGGTCCAGGAATAAGTAAGGACAAAATGAAGAACTCTTGTTTCATGCACATCCATGGTGGAAGATTATATGGCATTAAAATCACTGGCCATGTACTGTGTATAGTTCGCATTGTGCCAAATAGATTAAACCCATCAGAAGCTAATCCCAGGCGCACATTATGAGGATCTCCAGCAAATTCAGGATATTTACTATCCAAATTTTTCCAAGCTTCAGAATCTACAGGATGCCGTAGAACTCTATCTTTGTTGTGCTCTTCATGATGTCATCGCATTGCTTTAGAAGTTTCTGAAGACATAAACAATCTTTGTAGCCTTAGTTTTAAAGGAAAATACCTTAGGACCTTAACTGAAATTTGTCTAGCATCATTTTTCCATCTAGAAGCCCCACAAACTTTGCATTCATTAACATTCTTATTAGCAAACTCTTTCCTAAAAAGCATGAAATCGTTGGGACAAGCATGGATTTTTTCATACTTTAAGCCCAAGCCTTCAACTATCTTTTTGGTCTCATAGAAAGAAGGAGGTAATTTTTCTCCTTCAGGAAGTGCATATTTCAATAGTCCAAGTAAAGAATTAAAAGATTCATTTGACCATTTGAACGTGCATTTTAAGCGATACATATGCAGCAAAAAAGACAGTTTGCTAAACTTCTTACATCTAGGATATAGTTCTTCATTTGCCTCCTTCATGAGCCGTTCAAACTTATCCACCTCTGGATGAGGTTGATTTCCATATGGATGAGCAGTATTCTCTTGTACGTTTTGATCCATGCCACCAATTTCACTAATGTCAGTATCCATGAACTGTGTAACATCTACAAATGCATCATGTATCATTCCTCGCATATCATCGCTCCTTAAAGTTGAATGGCTTCAGTTATTTTCTCCAGCATTGTTTGATCCCTTTAGAGTCTCCCCATGACAAAACCAAGTATCATATGATAGTATAATACCATTAACCACAAGATGATCATATGCTGTAGCCCGATTTACTTGATGGATAAGCACACACTCCGTACAAGGACATGCAATTTTTTCTCCACGTTTTTCAGAAAATGCATAATTTAAAAAATCCTCTACTCCCTCCAAATATTCTTTACTAACTCTATCACAATACATCCATTTTTTATTTCTAGGATTGTCTGTGACGCTCAAGATATTTATTTCTTTTCTGTAATTACTGCAAGAGCTACAAATTAATTAGTAAAAAGGAGAAATTAATAATAAAGGTAGTTCAGAATAAAAACCCAATCCTATTAGTAGGTAATTCCATAGTTCAAATATATTATTTTAACAATTGAAACTATCAAACATAAATATATTAGAACTATCATTTTAACAGTTAAACTATCTCCAATTTCTTCTATGATTTTCACATATTGGTTCAATTTTTTTTGACTAGAATTATTAAACTTATAAATTACACTTCTTCTATGATTTTCATATATTGGTTCATAAATGACTGGGAGATTGACAGAGTAGCTGAGCTATTGAGGCATCTGGAGTTATTTCAGGGCACAACAAATACAACAGACACTTTGATATGGAAGGGGATTAGCAAGAAGACATTCACAGTGAAATCAGCTTACACATTACTATCGGGAAACAATCAGGGAGACAACAATTGGCCTTGGAAACAAATTTGGAAAACCAAGGCTCCTTTTAAAGTGGTATGCTTTTCATGGTTAGTTGCTAAGTAGGTCTGTCTAACTCATGAGAACCTAATGAAAAGAGGATTTCAACTGAGCTCCAGATGCTATCTGTGCTCTACAAATTCAGAAAGCAATAGCCATTTGTTTCTGCACTGTAGAGTTACTTCCCAGTTGTGGCAACTTTTTCTCAGCATGATTGGACTTAGGTGGACTATGCCAAAAACCACAACAGATTTACTGAGATGCTGGAATAATCAGGAGGGCAGTGTAAGGCAAAAAACCTGGTGGAATTTGATCCCAATGTGCATATGGTGGATAGTCTGGAAGGAAAGGAATGCCAGGTGTTTTGAAGACAGAAGCAGTCTTATTCAAAAGTTAAAGATGAACTGTATCTTGTTGTTTCATTTTTGGTGTAAAGAAAATTATGTGACTGATGAAGTATGGATTCTAGACACCATATAATCCTTGTAAGAAGAACAAGGATAGGTTTTTGCTTCTTTCGGAATCTGTAAATGGTTACCAGCACAACCTTTGTGTTGGGTTTATTTTTTTTATAATACATAACTGTTACCTTTGTCAAAAAAAAAGGGTGATGTACCTGCTACTACAGCACTCTCGAGGTTGTACAAGGCTGTGAATTCAGCTATACAACCTAATATTGTGTTTTCAATAGGCAAAAGGAGTTACTGTCTCCAACTTTAGTTAACTCCAGAACAACAACTTAAACCCCTATTCCATCTAGTCAATTCTATGGGAAAATACTCCTACATATATTTGACATACTTACTATTTAGAGAGTGAATTCTTCACATAGAAGAAGCTTTATAGATGGGTAATAAATATTCATAACAGACAGTAGTGTCCAACTCTTAAATGGCTTGTATCAGGTTCTGTCCATGCATCAGGTTTTGCATTTTCATTTTACATGTTGATGAGCGAATGATTTTTCTTTGAAACATTCCTCTGCTCATTCTATTAACAGTGCTTAGTTCATTTTCTTGACTGTAGGGTGAGTTGGCCAAGCACTCGAGGGAATACTAAACCATTCGACAATGATATTTGTCTCTCAACAATGGTGCTTTATACATTTTCCTAGTTCTGTCTAGGCTAAGAGTTTGTCTTGTCAAGTTAACAGCCTTACATGGCTGGAAAACAATAGGAAGTTTCAATAAAAATGCATCCTAATGAGAAAAACATTACATTTATTGGAAGCACAAATGTCTCAAAGATTGGTTGCACGCACCAACGCACTATTAGAAAGTCACAGCTATCGACGATGTCCGTTAAACATTCAAATCTGTTTGCTACATACTTTAAATCTGTTTGCTATTTTCTTTCCCCGTTTACAAGAAGGAAACTCCTAGGCAGACTCTAATAGAAATGTTCAGCACATGCTAGTGCATCTTGTATTTCAAAATATTATCACGACCTTTACGACATCAACATCAGGAAGAAAAGGAAATGCATAAAGCACCAAGGCCATTGTAAACTCCAAGACCATGACGAGATAGTGTCGTCGATTGAAAAGAAAAACAATAATAGCAGCTCATGATGTTGATGATCTAGTCGAGGAAGATGATCGATGTATTGAAAAATTATAAGGTGATGCCATGGACTTTTTGAATGCAATAAAACAGAACAATTTAGAGCTTGCGAAATAGAACAATTAAATGCTAACGAAGGTGCTAACAAATTAAAGGGAAAAAAAATTATTTTAGGTTGAGTCTTAATCAGTGCTTCATAAAGAAAAGCTTCTGACTTTTAACAAGAAAGGTGCAACGAAATAAACAACCGAGCAGCATCAATCTATTGTAATAAATCAATATAAACAATCAAGCAGCATCAATCTATATAAAAAATAGAGCAACATCAATCCACTGTAAAATAAATCATATAATCATTCGAGCAGCATTGCATCAATCCACTGTAAATCAATCCATTGCAAAACGATTCAAAATCTATTTCAAGCGATTTCAAGAAACAGATTTAACAGGGGAAGAAGAGATTTTAAGCAACAAATTTCAAGCAATCCAAAACGATTTCAAGCAACAGATTTAACAGGGGAAGAAGTGATTCAAGCAATAGATTTCAAGCAATTCAAAACGATTTCACACAACAGATTTAACAGGGAAGAAGAGAAGATAACAGGGGCAAGAAGTTGACAAGGACGAGAGAACTTACCTGCAAAATAATTGACGGGGACGTTTAGCGCATCTATGGCAGAAGTTCGAAGTAGCGTTTAGGGCTTCTATGGCAGAAATTTGAAGCAACAACGTTTAGGGCTTCTATGGCAGAAAGTTGACAGTATTGTAAAGAACTATGTTTTCCTAAACTTTTCTAAATTTGGAGGGAACGATGATTCTCCTCCAAAATTTTGGAGGGAATTATATTTTTTTTATGCTGAGGGAATATTTATTAAAGCAATAAAAAATTAATTCAATTAGTAATTTTTAGTGGCAATTTAGTTTTTATTGCTAGTAAAAAGATATCTTTTACTAGCTAATGGTCATTTGCCGCCAATTTTTCAGCTTAAATAATTTATTAGCACCAATTTCCTTATTGCCGCTAAAGGTCTTTTTTGTAACAGTGAGAATACCCGAATATTGCCATATCTGTATCATGTGCAAGAGTTGATGAAGAGGTTCACAAATATAGAATTGAAGCATGTTCCGAGAATACAGATTGATTTCGTAGATGCACTGGACACCCTATCCTCCATGATACAACATCCGGATAAGAATTTCATCGACCCTATTCCAGTAAGGATCCACAATCAACATCAGTTATTGCGCCTCATGTTGAAGAAGAAACGGATGGGAATCCGTGGTTCCATGAATCAAGGAATACTTGGCAATTCTCCCCGGACCATGCAAACCATATTCAGAAATGCACACTACGAAGATTATCCAATCATTTCTTCCACAGTGGAGGAATTCTGTACAGAAGGACTCCACACCTAGGATTACTATGGTGCGTTGACACTAAGGAAGCTTCCAAAATGCTCGAAGTGATGCATGCCAGAACTTGTGGACCACACATGAATGGTTTCGGTTTAGCTAAGAAGATAGTGAGAGTAAGATATTTTTGGATGACTATGGAAACAGACTGCATCAGGTATGTCCAAAAGTGTCACCAATGTCAAATACATACAGATATGATACGGGTAAAACCAAATGAACTCAACGCAACAAGTGCACCTTGGCCTTTTGCCGCTTGGGGAATGGATCTCATCTGTCTAATCGATCCCGCTACTTCAAACGAGCACATGTTTATTTTAGGGTCCATAGACTACTTCATGAAATAGGTTAAAGGCTGCATCTTACAAGGCTGTAACCAAAAAAGTTATCGCAGATTTTGTTAGGGATATATTGTTTGCCAATTTGAGGTACCAAAATCTGTCATCACCGACAATGCCGCCAACCTTAATAGTTAATTAATGAAAGCTATGTGTGAAACCTTCAAGACCAGGCACAAGAATTCCACAGCATACATACCTTAAGTGAATGGATCCGTGAAAGCCTCCAACAAGAACATCAAAAAAATTCTAAGGAAAATAGTAGGCAACCACAAACAATGGCATGAGAAATTACCATTTTCCTTATTGGGATATCGTACCATAGTCCGCGCATCAATTGGAGCAACCCCCTAAATGTTGGTTATCGGTACTGAAGCTGTCATTCCCTCCGAAGTTGAAATTCCTTCTCTGAGAATTACACAAGAAGCAAATCTCAGTATGCAGGATAGGTACAAAGTTGTTATGAACAATTAGCTCTTATTGATGGGGAAAAAATGAATGTGGTATGTCACGGTCAACTTTATCAAATAGAATGTCCAGGGCAAAATGGTCAGACCCAAACAGTTCGCACCGGGACAGCTGGTGCTGAAGCGGATCTTCCCACATCAAGATGAAGCCAAAGGGAAATTTTCACCTAATTGGCAAGGGCCCTACATGGTTCATAGGGTACTGACAGGAGGAGCACTCATATTTGCAGAAATGGACGGAGAAATTTGGCCAAAGCCTCTCGATTCAGAAGTAGTTAAGAGATACAATGTTTAAGATTGTTTGCATTTCTTCATTTGACGTAACTGAACTACGCTTCACCTGATTACCATTTAAGAGGGGATACGTAGGCAGCCCTATGGGTTTGGTTGAATCTTAATAAAATCTTCATTTTCCCCATTGCCACAAAATGGGGCCGAATTTTGAGGAGGACCCTCCGGAGCAAGTCCAGCCAACTTCGTCATATGCAGAATGGCCGAAGAATCACTTATTAAACTGGGAAAGAATTTTGTAGAGGACCCTCAAAATTTTAATGCAAAGAAGCCGCAATGTCTCTAGAAGTGTCACAATCGTTGGTTTATCTAATTTACTTGATATTGCATACTACTATATTTTAAAATAACTATATTTATCAAGTGCATGCATATTTTTCAAAAACTTCATTTCTATAGCAGCTAGATGTTACCTAGGGAAACTCAAATAGGATTTTAGAGCCAAGCCAAGCAAAGCAAGCAGGCGAAGGCACGAACTAACCTTCCTGCAAAACTCATAATTTTTCTTTGGATGTAGACACAATGAACATGATAGGAGTATTCTCAAATACACACACATCAAAATCGCTATCTTCATAATGACAAAGCTGCCAAACGCAAACATATCTCCAGCAAAGAAATACTCTGCTATCACTCATTACCTTTTCTTTGCATGAAACTAAGCACTGTCTCCTCTTTGCATGAGGCTAAGCCATGCCTCCTCAATTGCATAAGGCTAAGCATTGCCTTTCCTTGCATGAGACTAAGCATTGTCTTCTCTTTGCATGAGGCTAAGACATGCCTCCTCAATTGCATAAGGCTAAGCATTGCCTTTCCCTGCATGAGACTAAGCATTTTCTCCTTTTCTTGAAAGAGGCTAAGCCCTGCCTCCTCTACTGCATAAGGCTAAGAACAGCCTTTCCCTGCATGAGACTACGCATTGTCTCCATTCTGCATAAGGCTAAGCACTGCCTTCCCCTGTATGACTAAGTATTGTCTTCATTCTACATAATTCTAAGCACTGCCTTCCCCTACATGAGACTAAGCATTGTCTCCTATTTTGCATGAGGCTAAGCCCTGCCTCCTCAATTGTATGAGACTATGCTCTATCTCCTCTCCTTGCACGAGGCTAAGCCCGGCCTCCTCAACTACATAAGGCTAAACATTGCCTTCCATCGTATGAGACTAAGCCCTGTCTCCTCTTCCTGCATGAGGCTAAGCGTTTCCTTCTTAAATTGCATAAGGTTAAGCACTGCCTTCCATCGCATAAGACTAAGCCCAGTCTCCTCTTTTGCATGAGGCTACGCATTGCCTCCTTAACTATATAAGGCTAAGCACTGCCTTCCATTGTATAAGACTAAGCATTGTCTTACTTTATTGTATGAGGTGAAGCATTGCCTCTCTAATTGCGTGAGGCTAAGCTCTGACTTTCCTTGACTAATACCGAATGTTATGCTACTTGAAATCTAGTATGATTTTGCCTTCTTGAGGCTAGGCTCTATCCCAATCTTATGCAAGACTAAGCTCTGTCTTATTTTTCTTATGTGACCCAATATCATGTCTTTGCATTTCATGGGCTAAAACATTGCCATCTTATCCAAAGGCATCATAGTCCGAAGGCGTCATCCTTATAGCCCGAAGACACCACGTCATGGCCTGAGGATCTCTAAATATTGTATATCATTATTCAAAGGCTTCATGTTTCAAGGTCACTATTCTCATGGCCTGAGAACATCATTTCATGTCCTGCAAATTCCTTATCACATCATTCATAGACCGGGACATCATGGTCTATGGACATTATCCTCACTGTCCGAAGATAATCTTCATGGGCCAAAGAGAATTTGCATCATGTTTAAATTCTCGCGATATCCCATATATGTTTTTCACGCATCATATTTTAAGTTTTGCAAATAATCCAGGAGGTAACCATTCTTCAAACGGGAGAAATCTTCGCTCCGGTTTCTATTCACAACGTTCACATGTTCTAAACGTAACTGACTCTCATCAATTACTCACTTTTCTCTATGGCTATTCAAATACTTACTCTATAATATAAACATTATGTTTCAGATTCACATTCAAAATTCTGCACCCGATACTATCCTTTTCAAAAGAACCTTTTCCGAAACACACGAGAATTTCTATAACAATTCCATCAATTTCATTCGCTGTTGGGTTTGGAACTACATATAGCCTGATTCCTGTAAAACTAGGGATATGTAGGCAACTCAGAAACTGGAGTTTGGCCTCTATTTTTAAAATCACTCCATTTCGTAAAAAGCGGCCATCATTTCTTTACCCGATAATTCTTTCATCATTCTCGGGTAAAGAGGGCAGCTGTTGATACCCAATTTTTTCTCATACTTTAACAATATATACATATACTTCTGAAATAGTGCATATGAATCATCATTTGATTTATAAGTATACATAAATATTTTTCTTAATTTTGAAAGGCTTTAAACCAATTTATTCTTGCATTTTTATTATATATAAATATCTAATAATTATCCTTCAAATTATTTTTTTATAATGAATTAATCATCTAATAAATATTTTTAGTGCATTTTTATAATTACATCTGTATTTTTAGGGTTAAAATGCATATTTTGCAATAATAGCCCATATGCATGTATAATTATATTATTTATACAAAAAATATCTTTTTATATTTTATAATATTAAGTTAGTGTTATTAATCATTTTAGTGCAAAAATAATATTCCTATCATTTATTAAGTAATTTATAAATTATTTTTTGATAAATTTTTGGGTATTTAAATAATAGCCCTTTCTAACTAATTTTGGACCACATTAGTGGCCCAAAACTGCCCAAAACTTAGCCCCGTCCGCCATAGCCCAATACAAATGACCCCTAAATCCCTAACTCATTTCCAAACCCGACCCAAATCTCCTTAAACCATAGTCGTTGACCAACGGCTTAGAAAACCACATCCCCTTTCCTTATATCTCTTCACCCTAACCCCAATCCCTAGAGCACCGCCTCTAAACTCTCTTTGTCTCATCTCTGAAGAACCTTAATCACCTCCCTTTACCAATCCCCTTCCTAATCCATTTAGCCATGGGATTTACCTGTTATTTACTTACCATATACATTTTCCTTCTCTACTGGTTACTCGTTTGTGGTATTACCTAGTTGCATGCCTAACATGGCAAGCAAAGCTCATCAAAATTGAACCAAATTGGTTAAAATGATTTCTCTGATTATTCTGTCTATGTTCATCATGTATTCTTTGTCATTATGAATATTTTCTATATCTGTTGATGATTCTTACCTACCCTAAATTTAGGGTTTCAGATCCCTTCCAATCGAACCAAGCGGGTTTGATTCTACGATTTTAAGTGATATTTCATCTATGTTCTTCCTATTCTGTGTGGTGTTTTGATTTTATTCATCCGATTTTACTCTCCCAAAAATAGGGTTTGAGACTTTTCCCTTTCCCTTACTGATTCTGATTGCATATAATGAATCTTTCCTTTCTCGTGTATTGATTGATGATTTTCCTTATTTGGATATTAATTTATACCACTATATAAACCCTTCCCCCATTCCCTTTAGACAGATTTTTAGAAATCGATAGTTTCACTAAATCTAAAGCTTTACTCTAATTTGCATTCTATATTATGATTTTGGCCGGCTGGAAGCCAAGGCCATTTAGTTCTGGGATCTTTCTAATTAGAATATTGTGGGATTTTTTTATTTTGTATTTTTTTGCTTAACTAGTGAGTCACTTGACTTATGTAATTCAATTCTTACATTTTTATGATTTGCATGTGTTCTTACTTCTGAATCTATGGTTCAATATGCTTTTGAGTCTTGTTAGGCGTTGTTCTATCAAATTTACATGTTTTAGCCTCTTTAACACTTAAAAACTCATAATGCTACTAGTTCTGAAGTTATATATTCCTAGCTTGGTTAATTTGGGACTTTTTTAGGCATTGTTTGTGTTACACTATGTTGAGACCTTCATTGTCAGTCGTAATTTACCTCCCTACTATTGTGTTATTCAGCATGATCACTCGACCTTATACCCCCCCCCCCCTTCTAGTGTTTGCTTGTGACTTAAAACAGTCTTCTCATCACGTTTGAATCAGTACTCTAAGATGTTAGGCTAAGTCTTTGGTACGAACTGGATCTTCTTTAGTTAATTAGGCCATTATAGCAACGCTTGAATGTCTATATCTACTACTTGACATGATTTCACCTTACACTTTGTTCAGAACCCTTGTAGTGATAGTCTTGCACATGTGTCTTAATTTGTTATTGTGATCTTACCCCTTTGCTAACATGTTTCCATCTTCCCTCTAAGATTATTTGGCTTGTCATAATGTTATCATGTTCTCTGGATGATACTCCAGATACTAGGTTGTGTACTTAGCATAATTCAACCGTGTTTCAATCTATTTTGCACATGCTACATTAATCTTTGTCAATCCTGTAAACATGTTCTTTCTCAACTGTTTTTGCATGTGGCTTCTTTTGCTATAAGTGTTGAACCTATTTCTCAGTTTACGTTAAGCTTGCTTTAAAAATTCTGTGATTTGTTCAACTGTTTGCCTTATATGATCAATTTGATCCTGTTTGTTTAAATCCCTTCAATTATTGTTTATCAATTTTGGTCCTTTCTTTCACTTGTCACCTAAGTTCTTTGAATCCAATTCTTAGCTGGTTGAAAGACAAGGCAACTTAGTTTCTGTCGTTTGACCTACCTAGTGTGAGCAGTACTCAGGGTTCATTTGAGACCCTTGTGAACTCTGACACACTAGGGCTCGGTCCCTATTTTCTCCTTTGAGTTATCCCTACTAATCTCCCTAGTGTGAGCACTGCCTTGGGTTCTTGAAGCCCTTGGAAACTCTAACACACTAGGGTCTTGGTTCTATATTTTCATCTCAGTTTTAAGACCACTAGGGGAATCCCTCAAGTCTTGGCTGCCTTATGACCACGAACATGTAATTTTGGGGCTGTTGTGAACTATGAGAATGAAGGCCTGGCCTGGCCAAGTGTACCTTTGGGCCTGCTATATGCTCCCTATAGCTATTAGACTTTGTAATTTATTATATGCATTCTTGTGACGACCCGACCCGTCGTCATGTGAGTCACCACCCCGTTTCCCCCTTATTGTGTTGCTTCGTGTCTCAATGTCAGTATTAGAGTTGATCGGGTGTAATTGAATTGGTTTTGGTTGAAAATAAGGCACATAGCCTCTTAGAAGGAAACTTGTATTAGAAAAGTCAACCGGAAGTTGACTATGTGGTTAGAGGGCTCGGAATCGAATTCCGATGATTTGGTAAGCTCCGGGTGATCATTTAAGGCTTAGGAGCGCAATCGGAAGTAATTTTGGAGGTCCAGTGAAGAAGTTAGCCTATTTTGGCGAAGTT
>MU695134.1:33246-66058 GCA_026770625.1 Nicotiana glauca | reverse complement strand
CGATTGCGCTCCTAAGCCTTAAATGTTCACCCGGAGCTAACCGAATCATCGGAATTCAATTCCGAGCCCTCTAACTATATAGTCAACTTCCAGTTGACTTTTCTAATACAAGCTTCCTACTAAGAGGCTATGTGCCTTATTTTCAACCAAAACCAATTCAATTACACCCGATCAACTCTAATACTGACATTGAGACATGAAGCAACACAATATGGGGAAACGGGGCGGTAACTCACGTGACAACGGGTCGGGTCGTCACACAGGCCCACTTCTCGAAACTCAAAATTTTTTACATCAACGGGTTCCTTATCTCCCCACAAGATCATACATACCAAAAGTTCTCAAATCCAATCCCAAATGGTCCTCCAAATCCCCAATTAAAAATCCAAAATTCCAAGTCCTAGTTCTTCCATTTTTAGCTTAAGTTCCCATGATTTTCTAGGTAGATTTCACAATAGAATCGCGTTTTAGGTCCGAAATTCTTACCTCCAACCGTTTCCTCTTGAATCCCTCTTCAATATACTTCAAAAATCTCTCAAAATGAGCAGCTATGGGTGTAAATAGACCCATATTCGCGAACAAGATGAGTTTAAAAACATTATGCCTAGGCCTCATTTCCTTCATCGCAATCGCGACACTTCCCTCGCGATCGCGAAGAAAAATTTTTGAACTCCCCCAAAAATACACTACGCGAACACGACAAGGACCATGCAAACACGATGACCAGGTGAAATAACCTTACAGGATCATGGACATAACTCCGCGTTCGCAATGAACAAATGACCTGCCAAGATCCAGGTCCAAATGACCCTACGCGAGCGCGACTTCCCTCACGCGTTTGCGATGAAAAATTTCCCAATACTATTCGATCCCGTGCCTCCAATCGCGAATGCGAAGAACAACTAGATTCCCACCTCAATTCCTTCTATGCGTTCACGAGACAACCTACGCGATCGCGAAGAGCAATTTTCTGCAATACTGAACCTTCAACTTTCTACTATCTTTTAAGGAACAAAATACTCCGATTGACTATCTGAAACTTATCCGACGCACCCGATACCTCAACCAAAGGAACCAACACATCCTAAAACCTTATTAAAACTTGTTCCAATCCTCAAAACACCTCAAACAACATAAAATCACTCAAAACACATCAGATTCAAGCCTAAGTTTCTAAAATCTTTCAAAATACGCTTTTGATCAAAAACCCAACCAAACCATATCCGAATGACCTGAAATTTTGCACACACATCCCAAATGACATAACGAACCTACTGCAACTCTTGGAATTCCATTCCTACCCTTATATCAAAATCTCACCTATCAACCGGAAATCATCAAAATATCAACTTCGCCAATTCAAGCCTAATTCTACTCCGGACCTCCAAAACCCATTCCGATCACACTCCTAAGTCATAAATCACCTCCTAAAGCTAACCGAACCATTGGAACTCACATCCAATACCTCTAACATATAAGTCAGTATCCGGTTGACTTTTCCAACTCAAACCTTCTAAAAAGAGACTAAGTGTCTCAAACCTTACCAAAATCATTCCAGATTCGATCCGATACCACAAAACACGGATAACAAAGCATAAAGAAGCAAAAATAGGGGAAATAGAGCGGTAATGCATGAGACGACTGGTCGAATCGTCACAGTGGGGGGTATTAAAAACTAGAACATCAGCAGGCTGTGTAAGACTAAGCTTCTTGCCAAAATGCACCAGTGCATCTGCAACAATATTACCCTCACGTTTGGTGTGGTTGAGCTGTGGCATACGTAAGTCATGCAACATCAACCTGCAAGCATGAAAGATATGTGAGTATTTCGAAATACCTTATGGTAGTAGTGTGAGAAGTACCTACGAGTCTGTTTCCACAATGAGCGGTAGCAAGTTGTTGGTAATAGAAATTTGTAATCTATGAAAGAGGGCAATTAATTCCGCTTGTAGTACTGTTGTATGGTACAAAAATTTGGAGTAGCAAATGATCCAATAACCCTAATGATTATGGATTGCTCCTCCTATTCCTTCACATTGGGAGGAGGTATCAAAACCACTATCAATATTGAGTTTGTAGGTATGTGGAGGTGGTGTCATCCATTTGACTTGGACCAGATGTGTGGTCATGGGCTGGGTAAATTGGGGGTTAGGTAAGAATGCTCAGATGCTTGGATAGCAACTGTTGTAGGGTTGATTAAACGTGTATCATGGTGAAAAAAATTATGATTACGGTTCAGCCAAATGTTCCATAGGATGAAAGGAGAAATGTTCCTTAGAGGAATAGTACGAGGGTGGGGGAGAGAAGATCTGAGATTAATTGAGGTGGTGGAGGTACATATGTGTTTGAGCCATCGGGCATGGTTATCTTGTGGTATGGGTAGATGGAAGTGTTGCCAAATATGAGTGGCCGGTGGGCATGCGGTGAAAATATGTATTAAATCTTCAGAAGGGTAAGAGCAGAAAGTACATTGTGATTGGGGGATGATATTGCGGAATGCTAAAAGTTGCCTAGTGGGTAAAGTCCTTGTCCAAACACATCCGCATTTTCTTTAAGACAATTAAAGTACAAAAGGTATGTTTGGTACGAAAAAAATATTTTTTGCGAAATATTTTTAATTTTCTCATGTTTGGTTGGTTTAATTATTTTGAAAAATATTTCATGAATACCATAAAGGAAAAAATTTACTCGGGTTCAACCTCCGTCACACTATTCCGCATAGGGGTGTCAATTAATATTTAAAAGCCAACTAAACTGACCGAATATTACTGTACTGAATCGATTTTTAAGTTTCTTTTAATAAAACCTTAGGTTTTTATATAAATCTAACTGCATCGATAATTAAGGTAGGTTTTTAATTTTATGAAAATAAAATGGAAAAATAACGATCGTACCGAATTAATACGTAAATACATTTAGATAAAGTTTAAAAATAATAAAATATTAAATTTTCTTTAGTCCTTGCAATTATGAAAACGATTACAAGCCAACAATAATTAAAACTCAAAATCTCAATTTCCAAACTGATTCTACTACTCATATTGAAATTAAATTAGTTGTACGCCACGACCTAAATTTTCCTCTGTAACATGTCATGACGGCACCTAGTCTCTAAGATTAGGTAAGCCTAACAATTTGCGGAACAACTAAAACACTAATAGAAATAACGACTATACTTCACATGTATTTATAATACTGAAAAATGTCACTCAGCATATACAATTAAAACCAACAACTCCGAGTATAAACAACTCCCAAAATCCGGTAGTCATAAGCCACAAGTTCTAAGGAATGTGCTAACTGTCTCTATACATCAACATCTAAGAGAATAAAGAATAAGGACAACAGAGGATAGAGGGGGGCTCCGAGGTCTACGGACGCTGGAAGATATACCTTTAAGTCTCCACGTACTCACTGCTCACTTATATCGGGGCCGGTAAGAGGTACCTGGATCTACACACAAAACATGTGTAGAAGAGTAGTATGAGTACCCACAATGGTACCCTGTAAGTGTCAAGCCTAACTTCGGTAGAGTAGTGACGAGGTCAGGTCAGAGCCCTTTCAGGATTATAATACTTAAGGCAGAAGATATGGTAATATAATGAAAAGACCAAGAATTTAACAATGAGAAATTACATAAAGGTAACAACACAACACATAGTGATAAACACAGGGGCGCTCCCGAGATACCGCCTCGTAGTTGTTGATACCTAATTCTTTCCTATATATATTTTAATATGCAAAGTACCTTCAAAATGGCATATGTATGCACATATAAGGATATCCAAGTGTTTAATTTTTTTTTTAAAGATTTTTTAAAATTAATTTATTCCCTTATTTTATCCATAAAAATCCAATAATTATTTCTAAAATTATCATTTTTGGTGATTCACTTATTGAATTTTTATGTTTATACTAAAATATAGATAAGGGAATTTTTGCATATTTTTACAAAATTATTTAGTATTTTTTAAGGATAAAATTGTATAATTGCAACATTAGCCTCTTTTAGGATTAATTACGTTTATATTCATAAAAGTTAAGTCCTGTATTTTTAAATGGTTAATTATACGTTATAAATAATTTTTAGTACCTTTAATTTACTTCCAGAAATCAATTTATTAATTTTTATAAATTAAACAGGGAAAATTAGTTATTTAAATAATGGCCCAATTTCATTTCAATTACAACCCAATTGAACCCAATTGGACCCCGACCCAATTGCAAATTAAATCGACCCAGACCCGGATCCCCACCTACCCTTTCCAATCTCAACCATTGATCTACCAGATCAATGGTCCACGTTATTTCTTGCCTTTTTAACCCAACGACCCCCCCAAAACCCTACCCCATTCATTCATTTGCACCGCCTCTGAATCCCTCCTCTCCAAAATTCTCTCTACAACACCACCCAAACCCTAGCTGCCTCCACCCTAATCTGCCCTAATCCATGGCATTCAGGGGTCATATGAGACCTGTACCAGCCTTCCATGGCTTCTATGTGTTTTTTTTTGCGGACTCATGACTAGACTTTGAAGGGATTTGGTCCAATATTTGCTCGATGACCTTCTTCGGTCATCCCTGACCTTTCTCCGGCCAGCCATGGCCATTCAAGTCAGACCTTGACTCTCCTGGTTAGATCGATAACTTTCAAGACCTTTCTCGTTACTTTTGGGGTTTCTGAAACCCTAATCTCGAAGACTTTTTCGATTTCTTACAAATCTACCTTAGATCTATGCTAGCCATGAACTTTTAAGCATCTTCTCGAAACTTCTTTAACTTTGCTTTCAAAACGACTCTTCATATTTTACAATTAATGTTTTTCTTTTAAATTATTTTAAAACCTCTTCTCTGATTTTAATGTGTTTCTGATTTTGCTAGGTCTTTCTCATGTCGTTCTTCTATATGAGTTGGTATGTTGAAAACCCTAATTTTGTTTGGGCCTCATTCGAGTTCTGAAGCTGTTTGTTAGATAAGTGCTTGTTTGGGTAAGTTCTTGTTCGATTTATTTGTTTATCATCTTTTAAGCTCGACTATTGTTGAAAAAAAAACATATGTAATTGGGTTTGAAACTGTTCGTTTGAATACCTGACTCGATTTTAAGTTCCTTGTTTCAAAATCTCTTTTCTTTATGTGATTCCTCTGATTCTGGGTTTTTACTATCTTTAAAACTCGACTATGCTTGAAACCCTAACCTTTCAAAAGGTTTTCTCATATGCTACTGTGAGACTCTTTGCATGATTCTGATACTCTATTTTTCTTCACTATTGATTCTATGTGACTTGACCTACTGGATTATTATGCTTTGAATGCTTGCTATCTACTGAACCTTTTGTTACTATTGTATGTTGTTTCTTTTGCAAATAGGTTTGGGCTCACATGTCTGGTGTTTGTTCACTCTATTTATATATTGAGGTTCCTTCTTTGATCGATCTTCAATCTTAGGAGTGATTTCAAAACTTTTCTTTTATGAACCATGATTTTACTCACCTGTTTAGAATTGATTAATTCCTTTCCCTTTATTGTAATATTTACCTTGCTGAATCTATTTCCAAAATAAGTATATTTATGCACTTAGACTCGATTGCTTACTTAATGTATATAATACTTCTTTTATGGCAATAATCAGGCTATCTCTAAATTGATTTCCTTCCTTATTTTGGACCCGTTAAACAGTGATTCCTTAATTAAAGGGAATCACTTGTATAATTGATTCTGACTGATTGTTTCCATATTTGCACTAAGATTTTACTCGTTACCCCTCCTTCACTCATTTTCAAAAGGATATAAATACCCTGCACCCCTCTTCTTTCAAACACACGAACACAAGGAACAAAACACTTGAGTTCTGAACACACACTTCACTCAAAACTCTCTCTTTTCTCTGTTACTACTTGTGTTGCTATCTTACCTAGCTGGCTGAAAGCCAAGGCTAGGTAGTGGGAAAATTTGCTTGCTTTTCTTTCTGCATTTTCTTCCTTACTGGTATGTTCTGATTAATTTTTTTAGAACCAACAACAGCATGTTTCTTTACTATTTCCTTCACTCTTGCTTGTTTCCCACTTGTGTTTAATCAAGTTCCCTTACTAAGCATGCTGTAATCTGACCTTTCCTCTTCTGAATTAATGCTTTCTTATGTATGAACTCTGTCAGTCACTTATTATGACTTTTGAATCCTAAACCCCCATATCCCCTATGTGTTTGGTATCCTTTGGTTGGATTGGGGCATGACAATATTAGACATTACTGTGCATGAACCAAACCTGACCCCCTGGGGTCATAAACTCCATATCCCCTCTATATGTTGTGTGCTCTAGTTGGTTTATGGGCATACCGGAACCATCTATTATTGTGCATGCCCAAACCTGATCCCTACCTAAGGACACATGCTTCTCACAATGTATTCCCAAACCCCTGACCCGCTTGTGTGGAAATGCTGATTCTGTGCTTTACTACTACTATTTTCCCATCACCCTTACCCCTCTCTATTCTCTGCTCAGTTTTAAATCTATGTTCCTGCACTTCCACCATATTCTTAGACTTAGGCTCTGCCCCTCTTGTGTGAGCCTTGCCTTGGGACCCATGAGCTCCTTCTGAACTTGGACACATAAGGGCTGGCCCTTCCACATTGCACTCATCTGTATCTGGTTCTGCAAAGTTGGGTGTAAGCACTACCCAGGGTCCTTTGAGACCCTTAGGGAACTGTGACACACCCAAGTCTGAGAAAGGCTTTGAAACAAATGGGATCTTAAGGCGGTTTATTCCATAACTGAGGGAGGAAACAAAGAATCAAGCTTTCTCTGGTTGTAACTACTTCTTTTACACTTCCTTTCCTAATGTAATTCATTATTCGGTTTGTAATAATTTGTAATAAACATTAGGGGTAGGTTAGTGAAAAAGGGTTAGGTAATTATGCATGCTTAAGGGTAGAAACATGCTATAGGACCTGTTTTCTATATGATCGACTCAGTATTTAGGTGGTATGCCTATAGGATTTTTAGTTTGCATGTCTGCATTAGAGAACTTGTCTATGGGACCCATTCAAATTTCTGCACTTAGAAATCATGCCAATAGGATTTGTCTGAGAATCTGCACGTTTATTACCATACTTAGACACCATGTTCTTAAGATCCAATTGGTTATAATCTGGCATCATGTCCAATAGATTAAAATCAATACCTTTTCATAGAAATCATGCCTAAAGGAATTTCAAGTAAATCTTGCATGCTTAGTTGCACGATCAACTAGTTATCATGTCTATAGAAATTACAAATCAGCAATACTAGATATCATGTCTATAGGAGTTACAAATCAGCAATGCTATATATCATGTCTATAGAAATTATAAATCAACAATGCTCGATATCATGTCTATAGGAATTAAAATCAGCTATGCTAGATATCATGTCTATAGGAATTAAAATCAGCAATAATAAATATCATCGTCTGTATAATCTGAAACCCGTTTAGTTTAAAATCAGCCTAACTCATACTATTCTGAACTAGTTTTTTTTAAAAAAAAACCTCCTCTCCCCTTATTAACCCGATTTAGCAAGCATGCCTATAAGATCCCAAATCGCTCATTTTTAATCTGTTATTGTTTTGCCATATTCTGAATCAATAATAGATATCATGTTCATAGGATCTCACCCAAACACCTAGGCAAGCCTTAGGTGGTAATGACAATAAAATTGAACTCGCCTCTGTTAATTAGTAATTGCTACAACCAAGAGGCAGGCCTGATTCGGGCATCCTATTTAAGTTATATAATAGACTGGTCTGCCCCAACAATTAAAATTCCCATGCTTTAGTACTTTAGATCAGACCCTGATTGTGTTTGAGTCATGCTATTTATGTGCTTTGATTGAGGAGAAATACTTGAGCCTTAGTTGTTTACGTGCTTCCCCTTTATGTGCAGTCCTATGTGTTTTTATATGTCTCTCTAGCTTTTCACTTTTTGAAACCTCAAAGTCAGCTTGATATCCCTCCTTTTTAGGAATAGTTGTCCTAAGTGCCTCCGGGACAAATAGGAATGGGACGGATAATAGCATGCAATAGTGGTCGAGACCAATCTTCGCTTTAGTACCTTATTGGGGTGTGAAGGGTAGATATGGATATGATGACTGGTGCGCTAATATCACGTGTAGCCCCTATTTTGAGGTGTGATTACCGTGTATTGTATTGACGTGATCCATAGTATAAATAAACCTAGGACCCCAGCCTATCTCTTTCTTTCCCTTTAATAAACTATGACTTCTTTTTTTCAAAATCAGCCTTTTAATGATTGCTCTATTTTTATCACTTCCAAACATTTGTGTATTAAAATCCCCTCTTATTTGAGCCTTATCTGTTTACATGTTAATTGCACCAAATTCACAAAGAACTATGTGGCTAGGAACCACACTAGTTGATCCTGAGGGGTGCCTAACACCTTCCCCTTAGGATAATTTTAAGCCCTTACCCTATCTCTGGTTATCAAACAACTTAGAAGCAAACCTTATAGGTGTCCTAATGCACCTTAAATCATTAGGTGGCGACTCTTCAAATGAAAAACCCAATTCCCAAAAGGAATGAGTTGTCCTGTACCAAAATGTCATAAACCCGATTTCCTGATGCAAAGAGGAAAAAGGGGGCGCGACAGCATGGCGACTCTACTGGGGATATTAGGCTTTTACCATTTCAGAGTGTTCATGCGACTTTGTATCTTCCCTTTATATGCAATTACTTGTTTAAATTCCTTTAAGCATTTACTTTCTTTTCCCAGGCGAAACTAACTTATCTTCTTTGTTTCTTTTCTTTATTGCTGCTTTAAATTATGAAATATCTATGTTTACTTATTTATTAACATGCAAATACGTGCCAACATGCTTTTTATTATTGCATAATCATGCTCAACATCATACTCCACTCGTGGCAAACAAATATCATAGCAACGCTTATAATGAGTGATTGATCCCTTCCTATATTATTACCCCCTAAATTTGGAACGGCATATTTGCGGTAAAACCAGTCGATCAGCGATGCAGTCGACGGTTCTGTGCCTTCCCCCTTGAGTTGTCCTCTCAAGGGTACCAGTCTAAAATCCCATAGAAACCTTACTCTGTTCGAACTATACATGCATCATGGTCAAAACCTAGACAGGTCAGTTTTGGTGTCCACATAATGATCCTTTAAGATATCCTTGTCTAAAGTCCACTGGGTTTCCCTAAACCCAAATAGACACTGCCACATTCTGTGTATTTATTTGGAGAACTAAAATGTCATACTAATTGTTGGTATTAAATAGTCGAGTCTAGTGGGGGTAAGGGCCTAACGGTATTTGTCTTGCAGAAATATGAGGCATGAAGTCCCTAGATTTGGCATGGTCACCAACATCCATCTAAGACTGCTAAGCTGGTGAAAAGATCTTCACTCTAGCGATCAAACTCTCGTCCTAAAATATCTGGGAAATCTACCATCTCTTCTGGAGATCCAACCTAACAACAAAGTTATAGAAGCTGCCACACTATTTTGGGATTGTGAAAAGGCTGTATTCCGTTTGGGGGACATTGAAATGACACCCCTGCTAGAGGAGATAGGAGGATTGGTCAGTCTAGTCTAGGAAACTCCAGGACTGCTGAAGCCTGAGAAGCGTAAAGGCAGGGGTTTTCTCAAAATGATGGGTTTAATGAAGAATCTAGAGTTGACAGGTCTGAAAGAATCCTACATTCCTTTCGACTATCTGTATGAAAAGTACGGTCACAGCAAATCCTACCGTACCTACCCTGATGAATTTGCCATCACATTCTTGGGGCATATCCATCGAAGGGTCTTTGTATTCATGTTTTGTTTCCTAGGGCTGATCATGTTTCCAATGAAGAAAGCAAGGATCCACACCAGACTAGGCATGGTTACCAAGACCATAATGGAGGGGATTGGTGAGTAGCCATTCAACATCGTGCCCATGATCATTGTGGACATATACCGAGCCTTAGAGAAGTGTCAACAAGGAGCGAAACAATTTGAAGGATGCAATTTATTACTTCAACTCTGGCTCATGGAGCATCTCCAAAAGGGTGAATACCGACAAGAGATTCGACGAAGGGACTGGGATGATCACATTGCTTACCATCATCCAAAGCAAATGAATTACATGCCCAATATGTTCGATCAGCCAGAAGATGCCAAGGGATGGGTAGAACTATCTGATAACCTAACCGAAGAATAGGTTCAATAAATGTTCGAGTGGTTTCCGACCGAGGAATTCATCGCCCAATCCAGAGATGCACCTTTTCTAATATTGATTGGCCTGAGAGGAACCTATCCTTATGTCCCTCTCAGAGTTCTGAGGCAAGCTAGTAAGAAGTAAGTTATACCCAGGGTCGACAAGATAAGTCATTTTCGGGTTGCCTTTCAGAATGATAATAGACCTTACAAGTGCCAGGCTCATCATATGTGGCACTACAAGATCATAATGGGGAGATATAGCATCGATCCAGACAGGTATCATGTTGGTTGCACTCCTTTCTACCCAGGTTAGTTGGAAGACAATCATGATGGTCTGGGCCAGCCAGGGTTTTCCCTAGGTCACAAAATTATAGATGAAAGGGCCGAGGCACATGTCAAATACAACCAACTGCTCAAAAGGATCCAGGAGTGTGAAAGCGAGCATTTAAAAATACAAGAGTCCAATCAGAAGCTAATTGAGGAATAGAAGGACATGGCTGTCAGTGCCAGCAAGCGACTGGGATACTTGGAGCGAGGCATAGTGGAATTGGAAAGAAAGTTTCTCAAGAGGGTCGAAGATTGCCAAAATGCTGAAGGAACTGAAGGCGGACATCTAGCCAGGGCCTACCTATTGTTGGGACTTCGCGAGTTGGGAAAGCTGTTCGATGGAGCCAGCGATGCCGAATCTGGGGAAGGTCTTTCTAGGGCCAAGTAGATAGGGGTTTTCTTTTCGCTTATAAATTATAATAAGGCCAATGGCCATTAGTAATTTCCATTTCCTGTTTATTTAAGTGTCAGTTTGGGATTCGTCTATTTTTATCAATAAAATGAGGCATTTAGCATTCCAAGTTCTCCAAATCAATTTGTCGCTAGGCCTACCTCGGGCACAACGAGGTTCGCAAATTATGACACGCTTTACATTCCTGTACTACATGTTTAAATATTGCAATGCTTTTTATGATCCTCACTAACTTGGTTACCTTTTTGTTTTATTTTTTTATTTTTTTATTCCCCTCCCCAAAGGTTAGTTCGTGCACTCTGGAAATATCATCCTATTCCACGAGATCCAGGGGCCCTCCATCCACTCCTCCTCTTAGTCCAGTCAAAAAGAAGAACAAGGGCAAGATGGAATATTTGGACAACGTCAGAAAGGAGAATTCAACCGAACGGGTAGAGGCGACTAATGGTCATGGTACTTACGTTCCTAAGGAAAATGTATCCCAACTGGAACAGAAATTGCTAAAATTCCAGGAATAGCTTGATCAGGTTCGGAGTCAGGCAAGCGTGTCATTTTCCCTCAGCACCCTAGATATCACCTTTCCCAATACTCAAAACCTTACACCACCTCAAAACATCTCGAAGAAACAGAATCATCCCACTCCTCACACTATTCCACCAAATACCCAATGCAACACATACCGCCTCTCCAATAACACTCCGCTACTCATCCCACAACTCCAAAACTCCGCAAATGACCACTTTCACACCATCTACGTGGAGACCATGCCACTCTCCACCCAACCTATATCTTGCACCCTTGAAAAGGACCTACTCATCAGAAGCTTGGCTGAAGAGCTTAAGAAATTAACCAGCCAAATCCAAGGTGTGGAAGGAAGTAAAGGGATAGAAGGGTTGAACTATGAAGATCTCTGCATACAACCCGATGTCGAACTGCCCGAGGGGTACAAACCTCCCAAGTTCGAGATGTTTGATGGTACATGTGATCTAAAGGTCCATCTAAGAACATACTGCGACAAGCTGGTCGGGATAGGAAAGGACGAAAGGATCCGCATGAAGCTATTTATGAGGAGTCTGAAAGGAGATGCAGTATCCTGGTACATCAGCCAAGATTCAAAGAAATAGTCGAGCTGGGTAGGTATGGCATCTGATTCCATGGACAGGTTCAGGTTTAACACAGAAAATGCGCCAGATGGGTTCTATATCTAGAATTTAAAGAAGAAGCCTACAGCAACATTTCGCGAGTATGCTACTCGCTGGAGGTCCGAAGCTGCTAAGGTCAGACCTGCCTTAGAGGAGGAACAGATGAAAAAATTCTTTGTCCGGGCTCAGGACCCATAGTATTATGAATGACTAATGATGATTGAAAATCATAAGTTTTCTGATATTACCAAGCTAGGGGAATGAATTGAAGAAGGTATCAAAAGCGGTATGGTTACAAACTTTGAGGCCTTGCAAGCCACAAATAAGGCCTTGCAGTCTGGTGATGTGTCTAAAAAGAGGGACGTAAGGGCCGTGATGGTTGCACAAAGGACCAAGTCCCCTCTTAAATACCAAACCTACCCAATATCTCCACTCACATATCAGTCAGTCCCAAATTACCAAGCACCCTCCTACCAAACTCCACCACCAACTTATCAGTCGCCTCCACCTCCCACATATCAGCCTTTCTCACCCAGATACTCTCAGCCTGCTCATGTTTACCAAACCTAGAACGCCCAACCATCCCACTATCAATCACATCGTACACGCCAAAATATCCCCAGACCTCGACCTAATTTTGACCAAAGGCCTCCAAAACAACACACAGCCATAGCCGAACCCATTGATCAGCTATATGAGAGACTCAAAGCCGCCGGTTATGTCACCCCCATGCCTGCTACCAACCCTAAGAATCCTTCTCAGTGGGTTAACCCAAACAAATCTTATGCATACCACTCCGACATGAAGGGATACACCATCGACGAATGCCTCTCTTTAAAAGATAAGATACAGTCCCTGATTGATAACAAAGTCATTGTAGCGAAAGAAGCTGCTCCGAACTTCTGCAACAACCCTCTGCCGGACCATAAGGATAGGGGTATTCACATGATTGAAGTAGAGGATGATTGGGATCCCGAGGGATCCATTGGGTTGATCGCGGAAGGTGATGATCCAAAGAAGCCAGCAGTTACCCTCAACCCATCATAGTCCAGGTCCAATCTTCTGAGGTCACTAAGGTAGATGTGTCTATCCCTCTTGAGTTTGAAGCAGCGCCATCAACAAAAGCACCAACACCATTTGACGTTACAATTTTACCACCTAAAGAACATGTCCCATTCGAAGTAAAGGTAGCCGCACCAATTCCAGTGGTGATGACCACCATGCCATCATTCTATACCAAAGCTAAACCTTGGGATTATACATTCGAGGCTAGGAAGAAAGGCAAAGTCAGGTTCAAAGAGACTGTTGCAGCACAGGGTATGACAAGGACTGGAAGAGTCTATACCCCGAAACATTTAGCTGAGTCAAGCAAACAGGCTTCCAACCGGCCACTCATCATTGAAACAGGTCCAGATGACATTTGGAGGAAAATACAGGCCAAGGTGTATTTAGTCATCGACCAGCTAAACAAAACACCAGCGCAAAATATCCATCCTCTCACCGCTGCAGAATTCGAAGACACACAAAAATGCTCTATTGAAAGTACTGAGTGAAGCATACATGCCAAGTAACATCACTGGCGCAGAAATGGCTAATATGGTGGGACAAGCATTAGAAAGCCAGAAAATCACCTTCTATGAGGACAAGCTGCCGCCTGAAGTGTTGGGTCACAACAAAGCCTTGCATATCACCGTGCAATGCAAAGACTACTTCATCACTAGGATACTGATCTGCAGATGTGATGAGATAAAAGACGGAGCAGTTAATGTGAAAGCTTTTGATAGGTCTCAGAGGTCCACCATCAGTGAGATTAGCCTGTGTCTGCAGATGGGACCGACCTGGTTCAAGGTCGACTTTCAAATGATAGATGTGCTAGCATCCTACAACCTACTGCTAGGGCGACCCTGGATTCATGGTGCGGGGGATATAGCTTCAATGCTGCATCAGGCCGTGAAATTTGAATGGAATTACCTGTAGGTGATCATTCACAGTGACGATAACAATCCTATATACAATCGCCAGACCATTTCGATGATAGGGGGAAGAAGAAAGCTAGGTGGAGAGACTTACCACCACATCGATCGGGTCAATGTTATCGACAAGGATAAATGGTGGGATAACAAGATCGATACTATATTGAATTGGAGTGGATACAAACCTGCCAAAGGACTCGGCAAGAACCTCTAGGGGATCTCTAAACCTATAAAACTCAAAAAACATGGCACGACTTTCGGTCCGAGATATGAGTACACCTGGGAAGAATTCAACAATTGGTCTCCACCATGGCACGATCCTTACTATCCATTGGAGCGTCCAATACTGCCCTTGGAGCAGACTTTCCAATAGGCTGACATTGTTTATGGGACAGACGAAGAAGAAGCACTTGCAGCGGTGAAAAACTTGTTCCTAGAGGGTAATGACATGAACTGCTGTGTTATTCTCTAGGAGCAGGGGGAGGAATGTCCTTCCATACACGCTGTGGGTAGAGGAGCGTACCTCAACAATTGGACCATCAGGACCACCATAGCCCGGCGAGCGTTGGGGTAGCAAGGCTAAAACAAGCATCATCCACTATTTTTTTACTAGATGATTTTCTTTTCGCATTTAATTCCCGCAATAAGATCTTCAATGTTCAAAAAAGTTATGAAATTTATCGAAGCATTTTTACTTTTCTTATGAATCAACACTCATTATTATTTTTTCTCATTACTTTACTTATACAGCATTACTATTACTTATCTTGATGAACCACTGACTGTGACATGCAATGAGACAATGCAACAGACAGACACTAATTCAGAATAATATGACATACCTGAGGAGATCGTCAAAGAAGTTGAGAACTTTGAGAACAGACCTAAATCCAACCCGGATGAAATAGAAATTGTTAACTTGGGAGATGAAGAAAATGTCAAGGAAACACGAATCAACGTTCACTTGTCGCCATCGGAAAAGAAGGAATACACCAAATTCCTAAAGGAATATGAGGACATATTCGCCTGGTCGTATGATGACATGACTGGTCTAAGTACATCTATTGTGGCCCATAAACTGGCAACTGGTCTGACATATCCGCCGGTAAAGCAGAAGCTCAGGAAGGTCAAGCATGATATGAGTTTGAAAATCAAAGAAGAAGTCACTAAGCAAGTCAAAGCTAAGGTTCTCAGGGTAGTTGAGTACCCGACAGGGTTAGCCAACATCGTACTAGTACCAAAGAAGGACGGGAAGGTAAGAGTCTGTGTAGACTACCAGGATCTCAACCATGCCAGTCCGAAAGACGACTTCCCTTTGCCGAACATATACATCTTGATTGACAATTGCGCCAAACATGAGTTGCAATCATTTGCAGATTGTTTCACTGGTTATTATTAGATCTGTATGGATGAGGAAGATGCTGATAAAATGACTTTCATTACGCCGTGGGGAATGTATTGTTACAAAATGATGTCGTTCGTCATGGAGAATGCAGGGGCCACCTACAACAGGGCCATGACTACCATTTTTCATGATATGATATACAAGGAGATTGAAGTATATGTGTATGATGTTATCATCAAGTCCAAGAAGTCCACTGATCACATGGAAGACTTGAGGAAGTTCTTCAATAGATTGCGAAGGTACAACCTGAAACTGAATCCCGCAAAATGTGCATTTGGGGTTCCCACCAGAAAATTGCTCGAGTTCATTGTGAGCCGTCGAGGAATAGAACTGGATCCATCAAAGGTCAAATCCATTTAAGAACTGCCACTACCAAAGAACAAGAAAGATGTGATGAGTTTCCTGGGAAGGTTGAACTACATCAGCCAATTCATAGCGCAGTCTACGGTTATCTGCGAACCAATATTTAAAATGATAAAGAAGGACGCCACTACAAAATGGACCGATGACTACCAAAAGGCCTTCGGCAGAATCAAGGAGTACTTGTCAACACCACCAGTCCTAGTTTCCCCTAAGCCAGGTAGGCTCTTATTGCTCAACCTTGCAGTGTTAGATGGAGCTTTTGGCTGCGTTTTGGGGTAGCATGATGAAACTGGGAGAAAAGAACAAGCCATTTATTATCTCAGTAAGAAGTTCACTCCGTATGCGGCCCGGTATTCTCTTTTGGAATGCACCTGCTGTGCTTTGACTTGGGTAGCTAAGAAGCTGAGGAATTACTTCTGTGCCTATACCACCTATCTCATCTCAGGGATTGATCCTTTAACGTACATCTTTCAGAAGCCCATGCCCACTGGCAAGCTAGCCAAGTGGAAAATCCTGTTGAGTGAATTCGACATTATTTACATAACTTAGAAGGCAGTCAAAGGAAAAGAACTGGAAGAACACCTTGCTAAAAACCCTGTGGATGGAGAATATGAACCTTTGAAAACATATTTCCCCAATGAAGAGGTATCATTCATAGGAGAAGACATTGCATAATCCTATGACGGCTGGAGAATGTTCTTCGATGTAGGAGCAAACTTCAAAGGAGTTGGCATATGGGCAGTCTTGGTATCTGAACCGGTTAGCATTATCAGGTGTCTGCCAAAATCAGGTTCCCTTGCACCAACGATATGGCCGAGTATGAATTTTGCATATCTTAGGGCTCAAGATGGCCATTGACATGAACATATAAGAGCTGCTAGTGATCGCAGATTCAGATTTACTTATACATAAGGTATGAGAAGAATGGGCAACCAAGAACTCCAAGATACTCCCGTATCTATATCATGTACAGGAATTGAGAAAGAGGTTCACGAAGGCAGAGTTCTGACATGTTCCCAGAATCTAGAATGAGTTTGCCGATGCTTTGGCTAACCTGTCATCTATGATACAGCATCCAGATAAGAATTTCATCGATACCATTCTAGTGGAAATTCACAATCAGCCAGCTTACTGAGCCCATGTTGAAGAGGAAGCAATATTAGGGAATATTTGGCGAAAGGAGAGTACCCGGAGCTTGCCAATCATACTCAGAAACGCACACTTCAGAGGTTGTCCAACAATTTCTTTCAAAGCGAAGGAATCCTGTATAGGAGGACTCCTGATTTGGGATTATTAAGGTGTGTCGATGCAAATGAAGCATCTAATCTACTAGAAGAAATTCATTCTGGGACCTGCTGTCCATATATGAACGGTTTTGTCTTAGCAAAGAAGATACTCCGAGTTGGTTACTTTTGGATGACTATGGAAACGGACTGCATCCAGTATATCCAAAAATGCCACCATTTTCAAATACATACAGACATGATAAAGGTGCCTCCAAATGAGCTTAATGCAAAAAGCTCACCGTGGCTGTTTTCCTCATGGGGAATGGATGTTGTTGGACCAATTGATCCTGCCGCTTCCAACGGGCACATATTTATCCTATTAGCAATCAACTATTTCACCAAATGGGTCAAAGCAGCATCTCATGGAGCAGTGACTAAGAAATTTGTGGCAGACTTTTTCCGCGACCTCATTGTTTGTCGATTCGGGATTCCAGAGTCAATTATTACTGATAATGGCTCCAACCTCAACAACGACTTGATAAAAGCTATGTGTGAAACCTTCAAGATCAAACATAAGAATTCTACAGCCTATATGCCTCAAATGAATGGAGCCGTAGAGGCCGATAATAAGAATGTCAAAAAAATATTGAGGAAAATGATAGAGAAGAATAAACTGTGGCACAAAAAGTTATCATTTGCTCTGTTAGGGTATCGCACCACAGTCCGCACATCGACTGGGGAAACCCCTTATATGCTAGTTTATGGTATAGAAGCCGTCATTCCCGCCAAAGTAGAAATTCCTTCCTTAAGGATCATACAGGAAGTTGAGCTCAACGATGCAGAATGAGTGAAGAGTCGTTACAAGCAGCTAACTCTCATAGATGGGAAAAGAATGAACGTAGTTTTTCATGGTCAACTCTATCATAACAGAATGTCTAGAGCCTTCAACAAGAGAGTCAAGTCGAGACAGTTTACACCAGGGCAGCTCGTATTAAAGAAAAGTTTTTCACATAAAGATGAAGCCAAAGTGAAGCTCTCTCCCAACTGGCAAGGTCAGTACATGATTCACCAGGTTTTGACAGGAGGAGCCCTTATACTTGCAGAAATGGACGGAGACATTTGGCCAAAGCCGATTAATACAGATGCAGTCAAGCGTTACTATTTGTAATCTCTATGTTTTCCCTATATGATGTACATTTAACTAAACCTGACCTGATTCCCATTTAAGAGGGAATACGTAGGCAGCCCTATGGGTTCAGTCACAATTTAATTAAATTTTCATCCCCCCCCCGAAATTGGAAACTGGGGCAGAATTTTGAGGAGAACCCTTAAAATTTTGAAGTAATTTTAGCCGATCGTCGCACGAGCAACAGTCAGAAGCATCAACCTATCAAATTGGGGCAGAATTTTGAGGAGGAACCTCAAAATTCCGTTGCAAGAGAGGTTGCAATGTCTTGAGCCTTGTCACAGTCGTCAGTTCATCTAATAAACTATTTTACACTTTATGTCATACTTTTACAAAAATCATGCATGTCTATTATTGAAACTTCTTCGTTTACCAACGCTACCCCAATGATACAAATGGTATCACCAGATCAAAGCAGAACGAGTCAAACAAAGCCAGCGGGGATACGAACTAACCTTTCCCCTTTTACAAAACTCACGAATTTTCTTTGGATGCAGGCACAAGGATTGCGAAGTCATTAAAACATACTACACGCTCATGGAACAAACCTTGTTCAAGAGTATGACTCTCCGGACCGTTACACTTGCCAACATTTTCTATTAGTGTGCACCCGTAATGTTCTGCATGTCACAGTGCTCCCAGTAATCACAATGCCGCAATCTGCTATCAGCTAAGAAAATGCAATTGTCATTTGTTAGTTTATAACTTGCATAAGGCTACCATCCTGCCTTTTGAGGTTAAGATCTACCTCTATCTGCATCTGCATTGCATAAGGCTAACATTCTGCCTTCCAATTTGCATAAGGCTAACATTCTGCCTTCCAATCTGCATAAGGCTAACCTTCTACCATCCAATCTACATAAGGCTAACATTCTGCCTTCTAACTTGCATAAGGCTACTATTCTACCTTCCGAGGTTAAGCTCTACCTCCATCTGCATCTGCATTGCATAAGGCTACTGTTCTGCCTTCCGAGACTAAACGTTGTCTCCATTTTACATTCGCATGGCTGAAAGATCGCCACATATTACATATGCACGGCTGAAAGATCGCCACATATTACATTTGCACGGCTGAATGATCGCTACATATTACATTTGCACGGCTGAAAGGTCGCCACATATTACATTTGCATGGCTAAAAGGTCGCCACATATTACATTTGCACGGCTGAAAGATCGCCACATATTATATTTGCATGGATGAAAGATCGCCACATATTACATTTGCATGGCTGAAAGATCGCCACATATTACATTTGCACGGCTAAAAGATCGCTACATTGCACGGTTGAAAGATCGCCACACGCTACTGCATCCTTCATGTGCTGAAATATCGCCAACTTATCCAAAGGCGTCATCGTTCGGAGGCGCATCCTCATAGCTGGAGAAAACCATGTCATGGCCTGAGGATGCTTTTGAATCTTTGGCATATCTTTATTCAAAGATGGTTCAGAGGCACCATTTTCATAGCTCGAGAGAATCATTTCATAGCCTGCGTATCCTTTATTATATGCTTCATGGCCCAGGACACCATGGTCTAAAGACATCATCCTAACCGTCCGAAGACGACATTCATGGTCCGATGGGAATTTGCATCATGTCTAAATTTACGCACAATATATGCTTGTATTATTCATTTGCAGGTAAACCAGCAAGCAACAACCATCCCGGCAGGAGCGTTACCTCTCCGTAGGCCTATCACTCACCCTGACCGCAACATTGTGTCCGTTCTTTGAAAGTACCTATCGGCCTACTTTGCCAACGGATCCTGAACTACATATGGCCTGATTATTGTAAAACCAGGGATATGTAGGCAGCTCAGAAGCCAGGGTACGTCTTACCTTCTTCAAGCCATTTCGTTCAGTCAAAATTTGGCCATCATATCTTTATCCGACAACTCTTTCATCCTTTTCGGGTAAAGAGGGGCAGCTGTTGATAACCGATTTTTCCCTATATATATTTTAATATGCAAAGTACCTTGAAAATGGCATATGTATGCACATATAATGATACTTAAGTGTTTCATTATTTTTTATCTTTTTATTTTTATTTTTAAATATTTTTGAAAAACAATTTATTCCCCTATTTTATCCATAAAAATCCAATAATTATATCTAAAATTATCATTTTTGGTGATCCACTTGTTGAAATTTTATGATTATACTAAAATATAGCTAAGGGAATTTTTGCATATTTTTACAAAATTATTTAGTATTTTTTAAGGCTAAAATTGTATAATTACAACATTAGCCTCTTTTCGAATTAATTATGTTTATATTCATAAAAGTTAAGTCCTATATTTTTAAATGGTTAAATATATGTTATAAATCATTTTTAGTACCCTTAATGTACTTCCAAAAATCAATTTATTATTTTGTATAAATTAAAAAGGGAAAATTGGTTATTTAAATTATGGCCCAATTTCATTTCAATTATAACCCAATTCTGACCCCAATTTAACCCAATTGGGCCCTGACCCAATTGCAAATTAAACCGACCCAAACTCGGATCCCTATATACCCTTTCCAATCTCGACCGTTGATCTACCAGATCAACGGTCCACGTTATGTCTTGCCTTTTTAACCCAACGACCTCCCAAAACCCTACCCCATTCATTCATTTGCACCGCCTCTGAATCCCTCCTCTCCCAAATTCTCTCTAGAACACCACCCAAACCCTAGCCTCCTCCACCCTAATCTACCCTAATCCGCCCTAATCCATGGCCTTCCGGGGTCATCTAAGACCTATACCAGCCTTCCATGGCTTTTATGTGTTTGGTTTTGCGGACTCATGACCAGAATTTGAAGGGATTTGGTCCAGTCTTGGCTTGATGACCTTCTCCGGTCATCCCTGACCTTTCTCCGGCCAGCCATGGCCATTCGAGTCAGACCTTTGACTCTCCCGGTTATATCAGTAACTTTCAAGGCCTTTCTCGTTGCTTTTGGGTTTTTCTAAAACCCTAATCTGTAAGACCTTTTCGATTTCTTTCAGATATACCTTATATCTATGCTTGCCATGAACTTTTAAGCATCTTCTCGAAGCTTCTTTAACTTTGCTTTCAAAACGATTCTTCATCTTTTCCGATTAGGGGTTTTCTTTTAAATTATTTCGAAACATCTTCTCTGATATTAACATGTTTCTGATTTTGCTATGTTTTGCTCATGTTGTTCTTCTATATGAGTTGGTATGTTGAAAACCTAATTTCTTTTGGGTCTCATTCGAGTTCTGAAGCTGTTTGTTAGATAAGTGCTTGTTTGGTTAAGTTCTTGTTCGATTTATTTGTTTATCATCTTTTAAGCTCGACTATTGTTGAAAAAAAAAACCTACGTCTTTGGGTTTGAAACTGTTCGTTTGAATACTTGACTCGATTTGAAGTTCCTTATTTCAGAATCTATTTTCTTTATGTGATTCCTCTAATTCTGGGTTTTTACTATCTTTAAAACTCGACTATGCTTGAAACCCTAACTTTTTAAAAGATTTTCTCATTTGCTACTGTGAGACCCTTTGCATACTATTGATTCAATGTGACTTGACCTACTTGATTATTATTCTTCGAATGTTTGCTATATACTGAACCTTGTGCTACAATTGTATGATGTTTCTTTTGCCAATAGGTTTGGCCTAGCATGTCTAGTGTTTGTTCACTCTATTTATATGCTGAGGTTCCTTCTTTGATTGATCTTCAATCTTGGGACTGATTTCAAAACTTTTCTTTTATGAACCATGATTTTACTCGCATGTTTAGAATTGATCGATTCCTTTCCCTTTATTGTAATATTTACCTTGCTGAATCTATTTCCAAAATAAGTATATTTCTGCACTTAGACTCGATTGCTTACTTAATGTCTTTACTTCTTATTTTATGGCAATAATCAGGCTGTCTCTAAATTGATTTCCTTTCTTATTTTGAACCCGTTAAATTGTGATTCCTTAATTAAAGGGAATCACTTATATAATTGATCTGACCTATTGTTTCTATATTTGCACTAAAATTTTACTTGTTACCTCTCCTTCACTCGTTTTCAAAAGGATATAAATACAATGCACCCCTCTTCTTTCAAACACACTAACATAAGGAACAAAACACTTGAGTTCTAAATGCACACTTCACTCAAAACTCTCTCTTTTCTCTGTTACTACTTGTGTTGTTATCTTACCTAGCCGACTGAAAGCCAAGGCTAGGTTGTGGGGAAATTTTCTTGCTTTTCTTTCTGCATTTACTTCATTACTGGTATGTTCTGATTAATTTTTTCAGCACCAACAACAACATGTTTCTTTACTATTTCCTTCACTCTTCCTTGTTTCCCGCTTGTGTTTAATCAAGTTCCCTTACTAAGCATGCTGTAAAGTGCCCTTTCCTCTTCTTAATTAATGTTTTCTAATGTATGAACTCTGTCAGTCACATATTATGACTTATGAATCCTAAACCCCCATATCCCCTTTGTGTTTGGTATCCTTTGGTTAGATTGGGGCATGATAACATTAGACATTGATATGCACGACCCAAACCTGACCCCCCCGGGGTCATAACCTCCATATCCCCTCTATATGTTGTGTGCTCTGGTTGGTTTATGGGCATGCCGGCACCATCTATTGTTGTGCATGCCCAAACCCGATCCCTGCCTAAGGACACATGCTCCTCGCAATGTATTCCCAAACCCCTGACCCCTTTGTATGAAAATGCTGATTCTGTGCTTTACTACTACTATTTTCCCATCACCCTTAACCCTCTCTATTCTCCACTCAGTTTTAAATCTCTTTTTCTGCACTTCCACCATATTCTTAGACTTAGGTTCTGCCCCTCTTGTATGAGCCTTGCCTTGGGACCCATGAGCTCACTCTAAACCTAGACACATAAGGGCTGGCTCTTCCACACTGCACTCATCTCTATCTGGTTTTGCAAACTTGGGTGTAAGCGCTGCCCGTGGTCCTTTGAGACCATTAGGAAACTCTGACACACCCAGGTCTGAGAAAGGATTTGAAATAAATGTCATCTTAAGTTGGTTTATTCCGTGACTAAGGGAGGAAGCAAAGAATAAGGCTTCCTCTAGTTGTAACTTCTTCTTTTACACTTCCTTTCCTGATGCAATTCATTATTTGGTTTGTAATAATTTGTAATAAACATTTGGGGTTGGTTAGTGAAAAAGAGTTGGGTAATTATGCATGCTTAAGGGTAGAGAACATGCCTATAGGATCTGTTTTCTATATGATCGACTAAGTATTTAGATGGTATGCCTATAGGATTTTTAGTTTACATGTCTGCATTAGAGAACTTGTCTATAGGACCCACTCAAAGTTCTGCACTTAGAAATCATGCCAATAGGATTTGTTTGAGAATGTGCACGTTTATTACCATACTTAGACACTATGTTCTTAAGATCCAATTGGTTATAATCTGGCATCATGTCCAATAGATTAAAATTATTACCTTTTCATAGAAATCATGCCTATAGGAATTTCAAGTAAATCCTGCCTGCTTCGTTTCACGATCAACTAGATATCATGTCTATAGGGATTACAAATCAGCAATACTAGATATCATGTCTATAGGAGTTACAAATCAGCAATGCTAGATATCAGGTCTATAGGAATTACAAATCAGCAAAGCCAGATACCATGTCTATAGGAATTAAAATCAGCAATGCTAGATATCATGTCTATAGGAATTAAAATCAGCAATAATAAATATCATCATCTGTTGAATCTGAAACCCGTTTAGTTTAAAATCTGCCTAACTCATACTGTTTTGAACTAGTTTTTTTTTTTAAAAAAAAAACCTAGTCTCTTCTTATTAACACGATTTAGCATGCCTATAGGATCCCAAATCGCTCGTTTTTAATCTGTTACTTCTTTGCCACATTCTTAATCTATAATAGATTTCATGTTCATAGGATCTCACCAAAAACATAGGAAAGCCTTAGGCGGTAATGACAATAAACTGAACTCGCCTCTATTAATTAGTAATTCCTACAACTAGCAGGCAATCCTGATTCGGGCTTCCTATTTGAGTCGTGTAATAGACTGGTCTGCCCCAACAATTAAAACTCCCCTGCTTTAGTTCTTTAGATCATACCCTAATTGTGTTTGAGTCATGCTATTTATGTGCTTTGATTGAGGAGGTATAAATGAGCCTTAGTTGTTTACGTGCTTCCCCTTTATGTGCAGTCCTATGTGTTTTTGTATGTTACTCTAGATTTTCACCTTTTGAAACCTCAAAGTCAGCTTGATATCCATCCTCTTTAGGAATAATAGTCCTAAGTGCCTCCGGGACTAATAGGAATGGGACGGGTAATAGTATGCAATTGTGGTCGAGACCAATCCATGCTTTAGTACCTTAAAGGGGTAGGAAGGGCAGATATTGATATGATGACCGGTGCGCTAATACCACGTGTAGCCCGTCTTTTGAGGAGTTATTATCGAGTATTGCGTTAACGTGATCCATATTATAAATAAACGTAGGACCCCCTCCCCTCTCTTTCTTTTCCTTTAAAGAATTATGTCTTCTTTTTTTCAAAATCAGCCTTTTAATAATTGCTCTATTTTTATCACTTCCAAACATTTGTGTATTAAAATCCACTCTTATTTGAGCCTTATCTGCTTACATGTTAATTGCACCAAATTCACAAAGAACTATCTGGCCGAGAACCACACTAGTGGATTCTGAGGGTTGCCTAACACCTTCCCCTTAGGATAATTTCAAGCCCTTACCCTATCTCTGGTTATCAAACAACTTAGAAGCAAACCTTATAGGTGTCCTAGTGCACCTTAAATCCTTAGGTGGCAACTCTTCAAATGCAAAACCCAGTTCCCAAAAGGAACGAGTTGTCCTGTACCCAAAATGTCATATACCCAATTTTCCGATGCAAAGAGGAAAAAGGGGGCGCGACAGTAGTCCCAAAACTAAATATAAACAGGGGAGCTCCTGAGGTACAACCTCGTAGTCCCAAAGTAACTATGCAACAGTGAAGCTCCCGAGATACTACCTCGTAGTCCCAAAAGTAAATATGCAACAAGGGATCTCCCGAGGTACCGCCTCGTAGTCCCAAAGTAAATACACAACTCATAACCGATGGAACAATGAATTCACACCAAGGAATCATTTAGATAAAACTAAATACAAATCAAGGAAAAATAGGAATTCAACTAAACATGTTTCACAGATTTCATGTAAGAATTTAAGGCACGTAGACATGCGATATTAGTCTAAACATGATAGCTACACATACTGCAATAACTCATTTAAGGTATAAACAAGTTACTACTTAGAAAAAATTGGATTTTCAACAATTAGCCCGTATACGCACTTGTTACCTAGCCAAAAGCAATTTCATACTATAAATGTAACTATAAGAAGCTAATCTCATTAATGAAATCATGACTTTAACAGGAAATTAGAAAATCGCCCAAAAAACTCGACCGACCCATATCTCGATCAGGTAAAAGTCATAAAATACGAATACCAATTCAACCACGGGTTCACCTATATAAAAATTATTCAAATCCGATACCAACATCTCGATCAGAACCTCAAATTTTGGCCTATGAACTTTTCCTCTTTTTCCCAAATTCTCCATCCCAAACTACTAATTTAATGATGAAATCAAAGTCATAAGTCATGGAAATTAACAAAAACTAGGTAAGAATCACTTACCCCAAACACCCACTTTAAAATCTCTCCAAAAATTGCCTAATTTTGAGCTCTCAAGGTTCAAAAATAAAAATGGGAAAAATCTCATTTTTAAAATTTGATCTGCTACCCAGGTCTTTTCTTCTTCACGAACGCGACCTTCCTCCCGCATTCTCGTAGCACAATTATGTTTGTTGCCAAAATCCTTCTACGCGGACGCGAGGCCCCACTCGCGAACGCGATGCCTAACTGACCCACCACGCAAATGCAACCCCTACTTTGTAAAAGCGTAGACCAAATGCTTGGGGTCCCGGCATCCTCTTCTTCCTCTTCGAAAATGGGTTACCCTTCACGCGTTCGTGATGTACTACTACTGTAACCACCTGATTGGTCATTTTGAGCAATTTTATTCGGTTCGGCAATTTGGGGTCACGAGCAGCTTCATATTTTGTGTATCAACTTACGTGCATTATTGGATTCTATTTCTGGATGAATCAGAGTCGAATTGGACGAAGGAATCTAATTTTGGAAGCCTAAGTGGTGAGAGTTTGACCAGAATTTGACTTTTGAGTAAACAAACTCGGAATTGGGATTTAAAGGTTCCAGCAGGTTTCTATGATGATTTCGGACCTGGGCGTATGTCTAGATCGGGTTTTGGAAGGCCCAGGAATGGTTTGACACCTATTGTGGAAGTTAGCATTTATGGAAGAATTTTATATGTTTGGGTTGAAGTATATTTCACTGTTATTGATGTCTGTTTGGGATTCTGAGTCTAGGAATAGCTCCATATGGTGATTCTGGTGTTGGGAGCGCGATCAGAAGTGAATCAGAGGTCTGTGGGTCATTTTGGAGTCATTTGTCTAAAGTTGGAAATTTGAATGTTTTTGAAAAGTTTCACCGGAAGTTGACTTTTTGATATCAGGGTCGTATTCTAATTCCGTCAGCTGGAATAGGTCCGTAATGTCGAATATGACTTGTTTGCAAAATTTGAGGTCAATCAGACGTGATTTGATAGGTTTAAACATCGAGAGTAGAAGTTTAAAAATTTAAATTTCATCAAGCTTGAATTAGAGTGTGATTCATGGTTATGTTATGAGCCTGAGTTGTATGATTGGACGGGGTCGCGGGGGCCTCGGCTGTGTTTCGGGTTGTATTGCGCTCTTATTTGATGTTTAAACGTCGTTTCTTTGGGAATAAAGGGTGCCATATTAAGAAAATAAGCTCCAAATTAAGTTTTTATTTAACCATTAGATCCGTATTGTAATTACGGAGCCATAGAATAAAGAATCATCGAATTTGGACATCGTATGAGGGAGTTATGCTCATTTTTGTGTGGGGGAAAACTGTTGCTTCTAGTATGGGCGCGATTGCGAACATTTTGCATTACAATTGCGATGCCCAGTTCGCAATTTTGATATTTTTGTCGCAAATGCGACCTTTACCAGCCCTTCCTTGTTTGCAATTGTGAAGGCTTTCTTCGCTTTTGTGATGGTTCACAATTGCAAACCTTGGATCGCAAATGCAACATCTGCAGCTTTTTAGCTATGTAAGACGGGTTTTTGCTTCATTTTATCATATTTTGAACCCCAGGTGCCATCACGACTCCTCGGAGGGATTTTGGGTTGTGACAAGTTGGTATCAGAGCTCTAGGTTCATAGGTGCTACGAGTCTTAAGTAGGTTTACTAGAGTCTTGCGAATCGGTATAGAGACGTCTGTACTTATCTTCGAGAGGCTATAAACTGTTAGGAAATTCCACTACTTTCATTCCGTATCATGCGATATTGATTCAGCTCGAGGCATATGGCTTATGTTCCTTACATCCACTCGTGTATAACATTACGCTCTCTATGTCCGCTATGCACCAGTAGTTCGTGATGCTACATACGGGCTACGAGTGAGTCAGCGATGCTGAGACATTGTCTCAACGTATTGTACAGACTGAAAGACTCCGGGCACGTTCGAGTACGAACGTATGTTTATGTGGAGGAGAATGTAACGACCCGACTGGTTGTTTTGAGCAATTTTATTCGGTTCGGTAGTTTAAGGTCACGAGAAGCTTCATATTATGTGTATCGACTTGCGTGCATGGTTAGATTCTATTTCCGGATGAATCAGAGTTGAATTGGAAGAATGAATCCAATTTTGGAAGCCTAAGCAATGAGAGTTTGACCGGAATTTAGCTTTTGAGTGAACGGTCTCAAAATCGGGATTCGAAGGTTCCAATAGGTTTGTATGATGATTTCTAACTTGGGATTATGTGTGGATCGAATTTTGGAAGACCCGGAAATATTTCGGCACCTATTGTGGAAGTTAGCATTTTTGGAAGAATTTCATAAATTTGGGTTAAAGTGCAATTCATTTTTATTGATATCTGTTTGGGATTACGAGTCTAGGAATAGCTCCGTAAGGTGATTGTGTTGTTGGAGCGCGATCAGAAGTGAATTCAGAGGTCTGTGGGTCATTTTGGAGTCATTTGGCTAAAGTTGGAAATTTGAAGGTTTTTAGATGTTTGAACGGAACTGAACTTTTTTATATCAGGGTCGGATTCCAATTCTGAAAGTTATATTAGATTCGTAATGTCAAATATGACTTATGTGCAAAATTGAGGTCAATCGGATGTGATTTCATAGGTTTAAACATCGAGAGTAGAAGTTTGAAAATTTAACGTTCATTAAGTTTGAATTGGAGTGAGATTTATGGTTTTAGCATTGTTTGACATGATTTGAGGCTTCAAGTAGGTTCGTGTTATGTTATGGGACTGATTTGTGTGATTGGACGGGATCCCGGGGGCCTTAGGTGTGTTTCGGGTTGTATTGCGCTCTTATTTTGTTGTTTCAACGTCGTTTCTATGGGAATAAAGGGTACCATATAAAGCAAATGAGCTCCAAATTAATTTTTTATTGGACCATTAGATCCGTATCGTAATTACGGAGCCATAGAAAAAATAATCACCGAATTTGGGCAATGTATGCGGAAGTTATGCTCATTTTTGTATGGGGAATAATTGCTGCTTCGGGTAAGGTCGCAATTGCGATGCCCAGTTCGCAATTGCGATCTTTTTCTCGCAAATACGACCTTTACCAGCCCTTCCTTGTTTGCCATTGCGAAGGCTTTCTTTGCTTTTGCGAGGGTTCGCAATTGCAAACCCTGGATCGCAAATGCGACATCTGCATTTTTCTTTTCACCTGTGTAACACTGGTTTTTACTTCATTTTATCATATTTTGAACCCTAGGATCCATCACGACTCCTCAGAGGGATTTTGGGTCGTGACAAGTTGGTATCAGAGCTCTAGGTTCATAGGTGCTACAAGTCATAAGTAGGTTTAGTAGAGTCTTGCGAATCGGTATAGAGACATCTTTACTTATCTTTGAGAGGTTACAAAACTGTTAGGAAATTCCACTACCTTCATTCCGTATCATGCTATATTGATTCAGCTCGAAGCATATGACTTATGTTCCTTACTTCCACTCGTGTATAACATTACGCTCTCAAAGTACGCTATGCGCCAGTAGTTCGTGATGCTACAGACGGGCTACGAGTGAGTCAGGGATGCTCAGACATTGTCTCAACGTTTTGTACAGACTGAAGATACAGAGGTATTAAGAGACTATTCAATTGTTCATATGGAGGCACAACGATTTTTGACATCTGGTTGACGAATGCGAGCTTGAGAAGATTTAATTGGTTGACTAGTCATCGAGATTATGACAAGGTCACGAGGTAGACGTTGATTGAGAATAGTTGGTGGTGTTGGAGTACCTTGTGATTTGTGTTGTTCGAGCTGTGAAAGTTTGTTTTGCTGATTCATCGGATGATGTTTTCTATGGCTTTGAACCAAATGGTGGATTCCGATAGCGGCATTCATATTGTAGAGTAAGATTTACATCCGTTTTGGGCCTAAGGTATGTGTATATATAGTATTGGTAGGTTACCGGATTTTGTGTATGACCAAGGTCTGAGATCTTGAACGAGATGATGTTAGGGCTTACAGTGTTTCTACCTCTTTAATGGATCTACATTTTGGCATCAAGGGGAGTCGGAGGGACAACTTTAGATTCACAAGAGGTCTATTCAGCGTGGGTATCATGGTTGCGGCACAACGGGGTGCTTCAGAGGAAATGTGGTGGTTTATGATTTTCTAGGCTACGCGGTTCGTGTTAAGATCATCTATATTTGGGTCTTTGATTGGGATTATTGCATATCGGCTATCCGAAGGAATGGGTCAGCTCCGTAGTGTTGGATTAGCGTGGCAATGGAAGTAGTTGGTCCTTCTGAATAGAAATTCTCTACTGGCATTTATGGAATCACTCTTGGAATGGATGATTTGTGTGAATCAGTTAAGTTTGGGAGGTGCAGTCCTGATGGCTTAGTTGCGTGCGGGTAGATCTCGAAGGGCTCACGTTGGTTTGACAACGGCTTTATTTGGGTGTCTACTAAGGGCATAAGGAATATGTGGTACATTGCGGTTTTCTCCTAAATCAGTATCTAAAATTAATAGTGTTGACATTATTGGCTATCATATGTGAAGAGTGTGCATTTTTGGAAGGACCTTGAGTTTTGGTTTGCGGTGCGTGGCTGGTAGCATGGTGACTACTGGGTTTTGAGGCTTTCGAGGTTCATGTTTTGTTACTCGGCTAGAAAATCCTATATGAGTGCTTCAGCAAACTGATAGGGTGTGAGTGATGTATCAACCATTTGATTTGCGTAGTTGAGTTCGGGTATGGAAATTTTGGTATTCCTGAGGATTTGGGGCTAGATGCCCTCATATTTGGACTATTTCCTGTTTGCGGATTGTGAATGTTGAGAATGGGATAATTAATAACATGTATTATCGATAGGTTGATGTGGATGTTTTTGGAATAATATTTATCTAATTGGGAAGGATCACGATTTGGTTGGAGACTATTTGGAAGATCATAGAGAATATGTATTTTCTATCAGATCAAGTTTGTGTGCTTCTGTGAGATTGTCAATTTGGTTGTGTTATCATGCAGTATGGATGTTATTTGTTTCCCTAGCCTATGTTATGTGCTACTCTTTTATGCTGTGTTAGGCGGTGAAGTTGTATGATTATTCACCACGCATGTTGTAATTCTGTTCAGGCCTTATGGCGATGCGAGCGAAATAACCCTCGTGGTGTTGATTTGCTCATTGCACCTTATATGTGCTTGCTTCTCTCATATTTCATTTCTTCTATTCATTGTTCCCACAGTTGTACTTGTGCACTGTATTGTGCTTGATATCGGTATTCAGGCGATCAGTGAACCCGAGCACTTTGGCTTGAAGAGTATCTAGGAGCGGGCTACACGACACATCCGATGTTATGTGGGATACCTTTGCTTATGTTTATTTGGTGTTTTTTACCTATGTGGGATGATTTAATGAAACTGTACTTTTGTTGTCACACATGTTGTACTTGTTAGATGATTCTTCTACTTGCTTTCCTTTATTTGTGCTGCATAATTGAGCTATTGCTGGTTTGGTGTACAAATTGTGTAGTGTGAGGATCCGTGTGGTCCTGTGGTGAATAGTTAGTTGGGCTACTTGAATTGACTGATATGAGGTTCTTAGACCTGATATTAGTACTATGGTACTGGGGGAGAGGAATGTTTGGAAGTACGTGGTTGTTTCTGCTAAGAGTTGGTAATGGGCCTTGGTGTGCGAGAGAGTTTCTTGGCTTGTTGACCTCATGGGCGGCTTTGAGTTACCACCTGTTTCTTCATCATGGGCAGTGTTGTGGAGGTCCAGAACAAGGTGATAATCAATGAGAAGTGTATCGCCGGCATCCAGGATGTTATTTGTACATCTATGGTGGTCAGCGGTTAGTTGTTCGGTCATTTGAGTTGTGTGGAACAACATGTGATTGTACTTTGGATTGGAATTTTGGATCGATTTAGCTTGTTCAGGTTCATGCAGTGATGATGTGGGATTCGGGTCCTATGATGAAATTCCGACATTGAGGTTGGGGTTCTGTCCTAAGGTTATGGACTAAGGATGAGGTGAGACCACCAGTTAAGTTAAATTGTCAGTCCTACATAGGTTTGGGTGATGAGGAATCTCCCCCGGGTGTAAAGCCTCGTGAAATCCCTACTCGAAAACCCGGACCCCGTGGTGCCAAGTTAGGAGCATGTGTTAACAATTCATAAATATACGGTACAGAATGCGGTCGCATAATCGAAATGCAGACCGCATATCTGCCACAGAGTGAGGCAGAATGTTGGATAAAATTGAAGTCAGTTATGCGGTCGAAATGCGGTCGCATAATCGAAATGTGGACCGCATAGTCGTCGCATATTTTCCTTTGAATTTGGCGAGGGTCAGTTCTGCAGTGCACTTTACGACCGCAGAACATGAATGCGGACCACATTCTTACCGCAGATTGAGTCAGAATGCTTAGTTTTTGGAGAGCATTTTGCGGTCCATTATGCGGACCGCATGTTAACTTTGCGATCGCAAATGCGACCGCATATTTGACTCGGGGCTCCAATTTTCTAATTTTTAACCCGACTCCCATATCGATATATCCGGTGTTATAGCTCATTTTGAGCATTCTTCTGAGCATTTCTAGAGAGAGAAAGAGGGTTCTTAGAGAGGGAAAGCCTCCCATCAAATTACCCCATAAGATTGGGCTAAATCATTGAAGAAAATCAAGTGAATACACCTAAATTTTCATTCCCAAGAGGTAAGATTCATAATCTCAGCTCTTATTTCTACACATAGATACATGGGGCCAGTAGAGAAGTAATTCAAGAGTATAAGAATGATATTCTCTACATGCATGTCAAACCATAGGATATTGGAAGGTAGAAAACTAAAAAGAAGGCAATTGGGGGTATAAAATGATAGAAATTTCTCACAAAAAGGGGCTAAGATCACAATGCACCTTTAGTATTTGATGATATGGTCGAACCAAGCTAGAACTTCAGTTTCGTCTCTAATTCTCG
>MU695134.1:6049-32849 GCA_026770625.1 Nicotiana glauca | reverse complement strand
CTGTGGTCATTTACGAAAGTATGGTAAGAGTTGAATTGGCTAGTGTATTGATTGTTACTACGCATTAATTGATTTGCATATATCTATACATATTCGTGAAGGATGTGCCCCAATGTGAATGATGTACCAATCTTGATAATTAGATAATGATGAAAAGAATGATTATGTGTTGAAATACTTGGGCTATAAGCCGACATTGAAACAATGAATTATTCATGCTAGCTATATGCTCACTATATGTGATTGCAACTTGAATTATCTTTGATATATGTGTCTATGATCACAACTTTTAAAACGAATGTTGGAAAGGGAAAACGATGTGATGATGGTGGCCATGAGTGCCCAGGAATTGTTATGATATGTGTGGAATAAAGATTTGAAGGTGTTGACTAATGAGAATTGAGTAATGCCTCCAATGAGATANAGAAATTCCCTATTCTATGTTGTGGAAATTGTATGAAAGATTATATGAATTGCTTCTTTGCTTTGCCCATATTATTTGCTTGCATCTGTTTGATAGTTCTTTCTAGTAAAATGGTGTTTAGTTATACATACCTGTACAATTCAAATGTACAGACGTCCCTTTTTGCCGGGGGCGCTACATTCGTGTTATGATTGTAGGTGGATCTATAGCAGGCACTCCAGTCCACCGGTAGTAGCACCTCCTCCACTTTCCGGCAGCTGTATGGGTGAGTCCCTTTCCGCTCGGGGCTCGGCGTGGCTTATGCCGCCATTCTTCCTGGAGTCTTATTTTTTTCGTATTTGTGTAAGGTATAGCCGGAGCCTTGTTGCCGACATTTCTGTATTATTCTTCAGTTATATTTAGAGGCTCCGTAGACAGGTTGTGGGTAGTGTCGGGTATTGGAAATTAAAATAGAAATATTGATGTTTGGCAATGATGTATATAAGTTTATAACTTGTAATACCCTTAAAGTGGCGAAATGATGTTGCTAATGAAACTGAAATAGAAATCATTAATTATATGTTAATAGAATTTGATTAACGGAGTCCATCCCTTATTTAATTATCAGTTGGGTTGGGTAGTATGCATGAAACCTGCCAGGCTTGCTCAGTCGGGTTTACTCGGTTGAGCACCGGTCACGCTCCTCGGATTTTGGGGCGTTACATATGCGGAGCTTATGCAGTGGTTTGCTAGTTTTTGAACGACTTCGGGCACGTTCGAGTACGAACGTATGTTTATGTGGAGGAGGATGTAACGATCCCACTGGTCATTTTGATCAACTTTAGAGTCGAATTGGAAGAAGGAATCAAGTTTTGGAAGCCGAAGCAGTGAGAATTTGAGCGGAATTTAACTTTCGAGTAAACGATCTCGAAATTAGGATTCGAAGGTTCCAGCAGGTCTGTATGATGATTTCGGACTTGGGCGTATGCCTGGATCGAATTTTGGAAGACCCGAGAACGTTTCGGCACCTACTGTGGATGTTAGCATTTTTGGAAGAATTTCATAAGTTTGGGTTGAAGTGCAATTCACTTTTATTGATATCCGTTTGGGATTCTGATTCTGGGAATAGCTCCGTAAGATGATTTTGTTGTTGGGAGCGCGATTAGAAGTGAATTCAGAGGTCCCCGGGTCATTTGGAGTCCTTTGGCTAAAGTTGGAAATTTGAAGGTTTTTCAAAAGTTTGACCGAAACTGAAGTTTTTCATATCGGGGTCAGATTATGATTTCAAAAGTTTGAGTAGTTCCGTAATGTCGAATATGACTTGTGTGCAAAATTGAGGTGAATCGTACGTGATTTCATAGGTTTAAACATCGAGAGTAGAAGTTTGAAAATTTAACATTCATTAAGCTTGAATTGGAGTGATATTCATGGTTTTAGCATTGTTTGACATGATTTGAGGCTTCAAGCAGGTCTGTGTTATGCTATGGGACTGATTTGTGTGATTGGATAGGATCCCGGGGGCCTCAGATGTGTTTCGGGTTGTATTGCGCTCTTATTTGATATTTTAATATCGTTTCTTTCGGAATAAAGGGTACCACATTAAGCAAATGAGCTCCAAATTAAATTTTTATTGAATCATTAGATCCATATCATAATTACGGAGCCATAACAAAATGAATGATCGACTTTGGACATTGTATGAGGAAGTTATGCTCATTTTTGTATGGGGAAAAACTGCTGCTTCTGGTAAGGTCACAATTGCGAACATTTCCATCACATTGCGATGCCTAGTTCGCAATTGTGATCTTTTAGTCGCAAATGCGACCTTTACCAGCCCTTCCTTATTTGCAATTACGAAGGCTTTCTTCGCTTTTGCGAGGGTTCGCAATTGCGAACCCTGGATCACAAATGCGACATCCGCAACTTTTTTTTTCCAGCTGTGTAACACAGGTTTTTGCTTCATTTTATCATATTTTGAACCCTAAGTGCCATCATGACTCGTTGGAGGGATTTTGGATAGTGACAAGTTGGTATCAGAGCTCTAGGTTCATAGGTGCTACGAGTCATAAACAGGTTTAGTAGAGTCTTGCGAATTGGTACAGAGACTTCTGTACTTATCTTTGAGAGGCTACAAAATGTTAGGAAATTCTACTACTTTCATTCCGTATCGTGCGATATTGATTCAACTCGAAGCATATGACTTATATGTTCCTTACATCCACTCGTGTATAACATTACGCTCTCAATGTACGCTATGCGCCAGTAGTTCGTGATGCTACAGACGGGCTACAAGTTAGTCAGGGATACTCATACATTGTCTCAATGTGTTGTACAGACTGAAGATACAGAGGTATTGAGAGACTATTCAATTTTTCATATAGAGGCGCAGCTGTTTCTGACATCTGGTTGACGAGTGCGAGCTTGAGAAGATTTAATTGGCTGACTAGTCATCAAGATTATTACAAGGTCATGAGGTAGACGTTGTTTGAGGATAGTTGGTGGTGTTGGAGTACCTTGTGATTTGTGTTGTTCGAGCTATGACGGTTAGTTTTGTGGATTCATCAGATGATTTTTTCTATGGCTTTGCACCAACTCGAGAAGTCCGATTGCGACATTCATATTGCAGAGTCAGATTTACATCCATTTTGGGCCTAAGGTATGTGTATATGTGGTATTGATAGATTCCCCGATTTTGTGTATGACCAAGGTCTGAGATCTTGAACGCGATGATGTTAGGGCTTACAGTATTTCTACATCATTAATGGATCTACATTTTGGCATCAAGGGGAGTCGGAGGGACAACTTCAGATTCACAGGAGGTCTATTCAGCGTGGGTATCGTGGTTGCGGCAGAACGAGGTGCTTCAGAGGAAATGCGGTGGTTTATGATCTTCGGGGCTACGTGGTTTGTGTTAAGTTCATCTGTATTTGGGTCTTTAATTGGGATTATTACATATCGGCTATCCGAAGAAATGGGTCATCTCCGTGGTGTTGGGTTAGCATGGCAATGGAAGTAGTTGGTTCTTTTGGATAGGAATTCTCTACTGGTATTTGTGGCAGCACTCTTGGAATGGACGATTTGTGTGACTCTGTTAAATTGGGGAGGTGCAGTCCTGATGGCTTAGTTGCGTGCGGGTGGATCTCGAAGGGCTCTCGATAGTTTGACAACGGCTTGAGTTGGGTGCCTACTAAGGGCATAAGGAATATGAGGTACATTGCGGTTTTCTCCTGAATCAATATGTGAAATTAATAGAGTGTTGACATTGTTGGCTATCATATCTAAACAGTGTGCATTTTTGGAAGGACCTTGAGTTTTGGTTTGCGGTGCGTGGCTGGTAGTTTGGTGACTACTGGGTTTATAGGCTTTTGAGGTTTATGTTTTTTTACGCGGCTACGAAAATTCTATATGAGTGCTTCGGGAAAATGATAGGGTGTGTGTGATGTATCAGCCATTTGATTTTCGTAGTTGAGTTCGGGTATGGAAATTTTGGTATTCCTGAGGTTTTGGGGCTAGATGCCCTCATATTTAGACAATTTCCCGTTAGCGGATTGTGAATGTTGAGAATGGGATAATTAATAACATGTATTATCGAAAGGTTGACGTGGATCTTTTTGGAAGAATATTTATCTAGTTGGGAATGATCAGGATTTGGTTAGGGACTATTAGGAAGATCATCGAGAATATATGTTTTGTATATGATCAAGTTTGTGTGCTTTTGTGAGATTGTCATTTTGGTTATGTTATCATGCATAATGGATATTATTTGTTCCCATAACCTATGTTATGTGCTACTCTTTTGTACCATGTTAGGCGGTGAAGTTGGATGATTATTCCCCACGCATATTGTAATTCTGTTCAGGCTTAATGTTGATAAGAGCGAGATAGCCCTCGTGGTGTTGATTTGCACATTGCACCTTATATGTGCTTGCTTCTCTCATATTTCATTTCTTCTATTCATTGTTCCTATAGTTGTACTTGTGCACTCTATTGTGCTTGATATCAGTATTCATGTGATCAGTGAACCCGAGCACTTTGGCTTGAAGAGTATCTAGGAGCAGGCTACATGCCGCATCAGATGTTATGTGGGATACATTTTTCTTATGTTTATTTGGTGTTTTTTCCCTCTGCAGGTGATTTAATGAAACTTTACTTTTGTTGTCACACATGTTGTACTTGTTAGATGATTGTTCTACTTGCTTTCCTTTATTTGTGCTGCATAATTGAGCTATTGCTGGTTTGGTGTACGAATTGTGTAGTGTGAGGATCCGTGTGGTCCCGTGATGAGTTATCAGTTGGGCTGCTTGAATTGGGTGATATGAGGTTTTTAGACCTGAGATTAGTACTATGGTATTGGGGGTGAGGAATGTTTGGAAGTGCGTGGTTGTTTATGCTAAAAGTTGGGTAAAGGGCCTTGGCGGCCGAGAGAGCTTCTTGGCTTGTTGACCTCATGGGCGGCTTTGAGTTCCCGCATGTTTCTTTATCATGGGCAGTGTTGTGGAGGTACGGAACAAGGTGACAGTCAATGAGAAGTGTATCGCCTACATCCAGGATGTTATTTGAACATCTATGGTGGTCAGAGGTTATTGCTTCGGGTATTTGAGTTGTGTGGAACAGCATATGATTGCATTTTGGATTGGAATTTTTGCTCGATTCAGCTTGTTCAGGTTCATGTAGTGTGATGATGTGTGATTCGGGTCCTATGATGAATTTCAGACGTTGAGGTTGGGGTTCTGTCCTAAGGTTATGGACTAAGGATGAGGCGAGACCACCAGTTAAGTTGCATTGTCAGTCCTACATAGGTTTGGGTGATGAGGAATCGCCCACGGGTGTATGTATGCAAAGCTCATGCAGTGGTTCGGTGGTTTTAAAACGACTCCAGCCACGTTCGAGTATGAACGTATGTTTATGTGGAGGAGGATGTAACGACCTGACTGGTCGTTTTGAGCAATTTCGTTCGGTTTTGCAGTTTTAGGTCACGAGAAGCTTCATATTATGTGTATCGACTTGCGTGCATGATTGGATTCTGTTTCCGGATGAATCAGAGTCGAATTGGAAGAAGGAATCTAGTTTTGGAAGCCTAAGTGGTGAGAGTTTGACCGGAATTTGACTTTTTAGTAAACGACCTCGGAATTGTGATTTAAAGGTTCCAGTAGGTTTTTATGATGATTTTGGATCTGGGCGCATGTGTGGATCGGGTTTTGGAAGACCCGTGGACGTTTTGGCACCTATTGTGGAAGTTAGCAGTTTTGGAAGAATTTTATAAGTTTGGGTTGAAGTGTATTTCACTTTTATCAATGTCAGTTTGGGATTATGAGTCTAGGAATAGTTCCGTATGGTGAATCTGGTGTTGGGAGCGCGATCGGAAGTGAATTCAGAGGTCTGTGGGTCATTTTGGAGTCATTTGGCTAAAGTTAGAAATTTGAAGGTTTTTGAGAAGTTTGACCGGAAGTGGACTTTTTCATATCGGGGTCAGATTCTAATTCGGAAATTTGGAGTAGGCCCGTAATGTCGAATATGACTTGTGTGCAAAATTGAGGTCAATCGGACGTGACTTCATATGTTTAAACATAGAGAGTAGTAGTTTGAAAATTTAACGTTCATTAAACTTGAATTAGTGTGATATTCTTGGTTTTAGCATTGTTACACGTGATTTGAGACTTCGAGCAGGTCTGTGTTATGTTATGGGACTGATTTGTGTTATTTGACAGGATCCCGGGGGCCTAAGGTGTGTTTTGTGTTGTATTGCACTCTTATTTGATGTTTCAACGTCGTTTCTTTGGGACTAGAGGGTACCACATTAAGCAAAAGAGCTCGAAATTAAGTTTTTATTGAACCATTAGATCCGTATAGTAATTACGGAATCATAGGAAAAAGAATCATCGAATTTGGACATTGTATGAGAAAGTTATGCTCATTTTTGTATGGGGAAAAACTGCTACTTCTGGTTAGGTCACAATTGCGAACATTTCCATCATAATTGAGATACCCAGTTCGCAATTGCGAACTTTTTGTCGCAAATGCGAACTTTTTGTCACAAATGCGACCTTTTCCATCACTTTGTTGTTCACAATTGCAAAGGATTTCTTCGCTTTTGTGAGGGTTCGCAATGGCGAACCCTGGATCGCAAAGCAACATCTGCAGCTTATTTTCAGCTGTGTAACTCAGTTTTTTGCTTCATTTTATCATATTTTTAACCCTAGGTACCATCACGACTCCTTCAGAGGACCGCAACATGAGAAATACAGGTGATATGTATTGAGGAGTAATAAGGGTGGACTGGTGGGATCAGGTTGCACGCTGCAAGAAGGAGTAATAAGGGTGAATGATCATGTTGTTACTGATATGGTGATATAAATACTATTTACTCTTATTGTAATTGTTAAGGATGAATAAGGGAGGATCGGTGGGATCGGGTTGCATGCCGCAACAAATATATACTATTTACTTTATTGTAATTGTTGAGGAGGAATGAGGGAGGATAGGTGGGTTCGGGATGTGCGCAACATCAATATTTATGCTTATGTATTCCTCTTTGACTATACAAGTTATCCGATTGTTTTACATTTCATTTAGAATTTGGTTATAGCTGAATACTGAGAAGATCCTACTTCGCTTATTTTTGACTTTCTAATTTGTATTTCGAGTTTCAGTGAGTCGTGAAGATCGGGTTATTCGCATTGAGTTACTGACTTGCCGTTGATCCTTGAATTCTTATCCTAAAACTATTACTCTGGTGAATAAGTTTTCAAAGTAAATTTACTACGTTGAAACATTCTTCTCCTGTCTCGTTGGGTTATTAGTAATATCGTGACCAAAAATAAAGGAATTTATATTATGCTGCTTTGTATGACTTTTAAATGTGAACTCGCCGTATATATATTTCAATACTTCAAAGTTCAATAATTGTTATATTTTTAATTCAATTAGTTTCTCAATTAATTTTTCTTAAACCGTCTGAGGTTGTATTTTATTTAAAATGAATTTCTACTAAGTTTTAATTTATTAGATCGCATGTTAATGGTAACAATTCATTCGATGTTGCACTTTAATTGAAAAGGAACTTTCTTTATTTAAATGAATTCTAAAAATAACTTGATTTCTTACTGATTTTCTAATTGGTTTAGAAGTTGTACTCTACTTTATGTTATGTAAATGAGACTCCTTGAACATCTTAATTGTATTGGTTATGGACCCTATGTACTGAATAACATGAGGATGTTGTTGTGCAAGTGAGATAGTAATATGTGGGCACAATGTGCCGGGTATGCTAAAGGTTTTGGAAATCAAGATTATGATATAAGACATCGAGTTCTGAGATGGTCGAAATTGTGCATCAGAAATGATATGATTGATGTCACGATTCGGATTTCCCACCATCAGGAGTTGTAATGGCGCATACTAGTGAAAGCTAGGCAAGCCAACCATTTGAATTATTTACCCTTTTCCCATTTTAATCCTTTAACATTTAATAACCAACATCATATAAACAACGGAATTCAATAAGCGGAAGACTAAATGTAATATTTTAATAACAATACCAATACCAATCCATAACATAAACTACCCAGAACTGGTGTCACATTTCCACAGACTGTCTAGAAATACTACAAATAAGGGTCCGAAAGATAAATACAATGCTATCTCTGAAATACATAAAAGAAACAGAATGAAAGGATAGAAGGAGACGCCAAGGCCTGCGGATGCCTACAGGACTACCCCGGGTCTCCAAATGGACTGAAGGAAGCAACCCAAAGCAAAGGTCCATATGCTGCAGTACCAGGATCTGCACAAAAGAGTGCAGAATGTAGTGCTAGCACAACCGACCCCATGTGCTGGTAAGTGCCTAGCCTAACCTTGGCGAAGTAATGACAAGGCTAGGACCAGACTACCAAATAAAATTGTGATAGTTAAATCATATACAACGGAAAATAAAGTCAAAACTTTATAATTAAAGATAGAAAGGGGAAATTATGCTGCGGGGAACAACAAGTAGCAACAGAAATCAAGAGTTAAATGTAAAGAACATCATAACTCAATTATCAATAGAAATCAAGAAATCAAAGACAAGTGCATGGCATCACCCTTCATGCTTTTACTCTCTTCCTCACCATAAAAATTAATATAATTGGCACGACATCGCCCTTCTTGCTTTTAACTCACACAATCATGGCACAGAATGATCCTTCATGCATTATCACTCATATAAAGGCATGGAATTCGTACATTAACACTCCCTCACAAATATCATGCACGACATCGCTCTTCGTGCTTGAACACTCTCTCACAAAATCATGCACGACGTCACCCTTTGTGCTTTAACACTCTTCCTTACCCAAACAACAATCATAAAGCAATAAGGGCAAGGGAATCAATAAAATCACAATAAAATCCCGACAAGAGAACAATAGTACAACAATCATATCCCGGCAAGGGAAAAAAATATCAAAAACAATAACATCCAGGCAAGGGAGATAACATTAAAAACAATAACATCCCGGCAAGGGAGACAATATCATAATCCTATTTTCTTTTTCACATTTATTTCACAACTCAATTCACAACTTTAGCCAATGCTCTATAATCTTCAATTGCCATTAATACTTCCACAAATCATTTTACAACCTGAGCCAATGATCTTCAATGTTGAATAACCAATATTACTTCCACAAGCCTTGTTCAATAATAGAAACCATTACATAAGGCATGAACAATAAAAAACAGAGTCAAATTAATCATAGTATAAGATTCACGGGCATGCTTGACACCAACATATAGATACTCGTCACCATACCTATACGTCGTACTCAACAACTAACACAAAGCAAATATGACTCAACTCCTAGTCCATCAAGCTAAGGTTAGACCAACCATTTACCTCGATGCCACGAATACAATTCAAGCCTCAACTATCACTTTACCTCTTGATTCCACCACCAATTCACTTGTATTTAGCCACAAGTTACTTAACTATATCAATAAATGCTAAATGAATCCATTCTAATGCATGAATATAGATTTTCTAAATTTTTTCACAAAAAGTCAAAAATCGACCCTGGGCCCACATGGTCAAAGTCCGAGGTTTGAACCAAAACCCGATTACCCATTCACCCACGAATTCAAATATATAATTTGTTTTGAAATCGGACCTCAAATGGAGGTCAAAATCCTCAAATTTTGAAAATCCTAAGGTATACCCAAAACACCCAATTCCCCCATGAAAACCCTTGTTTTTGAGTTGAAATCATGTAAAAAGATGAATTAGATTGAAAGAAATGATTTAGAAATGACTTACGAATGATTTGGAAGAGTAGCTATCTTTGAAAAATTGCCCCAACGGTGTTTAGGTTTTGAGAAGGTTTGAAAAATAGAAGAAAATGCGTCTAAGTCCGAATTAACTGGTCTCTGATGTCGTAATTGCGACCAGGGTTCGCAATTGCGAACCTTTAAGAAGTCTTCTTTATTCGCATTTGCGACCACTCAAAATTCCTGAGGGCTTCGCATTTGTGACTCTGGCCCTCCGCATTTACGATCAAATAGTCCCATTTGCGATCAAGGCCTGCCCAGGCCATCTTCGCATTTGCGTTCAATCTTCACATTTGCGAGCTCGCATTTGCGAGCCGGGCTTCACAGTTGTGAAGCCTGTAGACCTGTAACACACCAGCAATTTTCTAAGTCCAAATTTCACTCAGTGGGCTATCCAAAACACACCCGAGCGCTCGGTGCTCCAAACCAAATATGCACGCAAGTCCAAAAACATCATACGTACTTGATCGTGCGATCAAATCATCAAAATAACATCAATAACTATCAATTTTGCATCAAAATCAAAGAAAAATCTCATAAACTCTTAATTTCAAATTTTAACAACCGATGGTCCAATTCACGTCATTTCAAGTCCGTTTCTTACCAAATTTTACAAGCTCAACTTTAATCCCATATAAGACCTGTACCGAGATCTGAAACCAAAATACGGGCCTGATACCATAAAATTCAATTATATTAACATTTCCAAAACCTCTAAAAAATTCAGTTAAATAATTTTCTTCAACCATTCATTTCTCGGTCTTGGTACCTCAGAATTCAATTCCGGGCATACGCCCAAGTCCCATATTTTCTTACGGACCCTCTAGGACCGACAAATCATGAGTTCGGGTCTGTTTACCCAAAATATTGACCAATGTCAGCCTAAATTCATTTTAAAAGCAAAAATTCATCATTTTTCACAGATTTTCACTTAATGGCTTTTCGGATACACGCCCGGACTGCGCACACAAATTGAGGTGAGATAAAAAAGAGGTTTTAAGGAACCAAAACACAGAATTTGTTTCCAAAAGAAGTGATGACCTTTTGGGTCATCATAATTGATTGCGTTGACACTATTTTCCTTATTTTAGTATATTTTACTTGTATGTGTCCCAGCTATGTTAGTGTTGATTTACTTGGTTATCTTTCAATCTATCTGCGTTTTCCCTTTATTGTTTCTACTGTTTTTAGTTTGATTTCTCCCTGCTGTTGATATTACTTTTATAGCTTATTCTTGATATTATATTATCATATCATGTTCAATTTGTTTGACCAGTAGGTGTCGTGACTGTTCCTCGTCACTACCCCACCGAGGTTAATCTCGACACTTACTGGGCACCGCTGTGGTGTGCTCATACTACACGTATGTATATTTTTGTGTGCAGATCAAGGTATTTATCGGTAGTATCTGTGCGAATCATCGCGGTGGAGACTCAAGGTAAACCTGCTGCTGCGTTTGCATGCCTCGGGGTCACCTTCATTGTATTCACTTTCATTGGTTCCTTCTTGCTCTAGAACATGTATTTATTTTGTATAACTACTCCTAGAAAGGCTTATGACTTGTATCACCGGTTTTGGAGAATTGTAATTGTTCAGAGTTATTTAATGTAAAGTTGGTAAATATCAGTGTTGTTTCAGTTGATGTTAGGCTTACCTAATTTAGAGACTAGGTGTTATCACGACTCATTCGGAGAGATTTTGGGTCGTGACAACTACCCAGACCTTAGCGAACGCGAATTACAAATCCTCACCTGCCACCAGCTACCCTTCGCGAATGTGGAACTCCCCTTGAGAATGCGAAGAGGGAAAACAAAACTGGACACCAAAATTTCTTCAGCAGTCTTCCAAGGCCAAAAATCGATCCGTTAACCATCTGAAATCAACCTGAGGCCCCCGAGACCTCAACCAAACAAACCAATAAGTTCTAAATCATTATACAAACTTATTCGTGCCTTCAAATCATATCAAACAACGCTAAAAATATGAATCACACCACAATTCAAGCTTAATGAACTTTTGAAATTCCAACCTCTACAAACGATGCCGAAACCTATCAAAACACGTCTGATTGACCTAAATTTTGCACTCAAGTCACATTTGACATTGCAGACCTACTTCAACTTCTGGAATAGGAATCCGACCCAGATATCAAAAGTCCACTCCCGGTCAAACATCTCAAAAATCTTCAAATTTTCTAAGTTTTGCTAAATAACGCTGACATGACCTATGGACCTCCAAATCAACATCCGGACATAATCCTAAGACCAAAATCACCCTACAGAGCTATTGGAACTAACGAAACTCCATTCTAGAGTTGTCTTCACATAGATCAAACTACGATCAACTCTTACAATTCAAATTTCACACTTGGGGACTATGTGTCCCATTTCACTTCGAAACGCTCACGAACCCGACACCAAGCACCCCGGAAATTCATAAAAGTATAATATGAAGCAGAGGGGACAATAAATAGGGGATCATGGCTCATACTCTCAAAATGACCGTTTGGGTCTTTACATTCCAGCATATTCACTAGTAAGACACCAGGTATTCTAGCGATTATGACCAGCAAACTGCAATGTATTAATATATTTCCTTTCGTATGATTTACATTTCTCATTTTGAATATATAATCTTCTATAAACTTTATTCTTGAGTCCTAGCTTTGCTAATATCTTTCCACTCATGTGATTTATATTTTTATTGTCTTTGCTTAGTTTTTCTCACGATGTTATAAAATAGTTGATGGATCTATACTCTAACCATTTTCATATTTTCTTAATTCATCACCCCTTTAAACACTAAAAATATTTTGCTAAGTCCCATACAAGTACGTATATTATTGTGTTTTACTGCTAATAGTGATTGTTACATGATATTTAAAAAAATACCAAAAAATTATCCGAACCATAGCAATACCAAAGAGAACCCGACATGATTGGGACGGTTTCTCAATGTCTAGTTTTGGTTATAAATGATATAATAACCGAAAAATCGGTATGGTGCAAATATTATAAAATAACTTGCCAAACAGAACCATTAAAACCCCTAATTTCGCATCCTCACAAACCCTAACCCACCCACCCCACCTCACCCCGACATGGACTCTACCCTTACCCCTACCCCCAATCCCTACTACCCCAACCCCCTGCCCAACCTCACGCCCACCCCCTTGCATATTTCGTCTTTCATAGTATTTGCCTAAGTTATATATTTTTCCAAAATAAATTATTTTTTACTCATTAATTAATCAAGGACTAGAAAATAATTTTTGGCAAATTTTTTTTATTCACCAACCAAACATAGGAGAATAAGTGATAAAACCACCTTGTTAGGAAAGTATTTTTTCAGAAAAATATTTTCTTCATTCCGAACTGTCACACCCCAAAATACGAGGAGCACGACCGGAGCTCAACCGAGTAAAACCTTACTGAGCAAGCCTGTTAGGTCTCATTCCACCCAAACTAATTCATGAATAAATAGGAGATGGACTCCTCTAATCAAATTCTATAAACATGTCATTAACGATTTCCATTTCATTTTCATTAGCAACTTCATTCACAATTAGAAAGGTATTACAAGTTTTATACATCATTGCCAAACATCAATATTTCTATTTTAATTCCAATACCCGACACTACCCACAACCTGTCTATGGAGCCTCTAAATACAACTGAAGAATAATATGGAAATGCCGGCACAAGGCTCCAGCTATACCTCAAATACAAATTACATGATTAACAAATGAAACAGGACCTGAAATGAAGTGGGGCTCACAAGTCAACTAAAAAGATAATGCGACACTAGCTGCGACGAACACTGCCTGCTATAGAAACACCTACATCCATTAAAAGACGTAGCGCCCCCGGCAAAAAGGACATTAGTGCAATCGAATAACTCTAGTATGCATGAACAAACTTTATTTTAAGTAGAATCAAACACTGTACAGGTAGAAGACAGTCATGGAAACCAAACAATGATGCACAAAAATACAGAGAACACAAGTGAGAGTTTCATAGATTCTTATTTCGTCTTTTCATCCTTTTGATTTATAGTCTTTTAGTGTCAAGTGCCACAATTCTTAGTGCCACCGTGTCTTTTTACACGAAGTCCGGTCTCAGCTCGGACGGCTAAGCCATCCCAAATGAGACATATCCATATTCACAATAATGTTCCGGAACCTAATATAAATGCCACCATGTGTACAGCATGGCGTCCGATCTCGGCCCGATCGGCTAAGCCATCTCACTTGGGACATAACCTCTTTCAGTTATTCCTTAGTTCACATTTCTTTCCACTTTCCCATTACATGGCACCACACACCTCTTTATTAGCTTATTTTCTGGCACTTGGATACATTGTTGCATTTCAAATATTCAAGTCTTCCCCTTATTTATTCGTTCATATAATATTATCCTTCATGTTGATAAGTTCCAACATATGATGAATTGTGCACATAATAGGATGAGAACAAACAATCATGATTCACAACTTCAAGCAACATGGTGAAATGGTAAACAACTAAGACCACTAGGGAACGTAATCTTTCACCTCAGCACATTATAACAATCAATTCAAGTATGATCAAGCAAGGAACTCATATTAAATGCACGGACACTAAAAAGATTATTTTACAAGGATTAAAGTTAGCTAGACATACCTCGTTTAAGCTTTCCTTAAGTAACTACAACGTTCCGGAAATTCTAGCAATCCCCAATCTACTTTGAAACATAACAAAATTGAACACAATTTAGGAAGGTATTCATAGTTTCAGCTCATTTGAGCATTTTATTAAATACTAGTTGTGCATCTTGATTTCAAATTTCTTTTACAATATTTCCTTCATTCCCCAACCCAATCTTTACTTATTTATGTTCAACAATCTTCCACAAACCTAATTGGTAAATGCATGTATACATAATACTATTACACCCAAGAATCATACCTTAATAACCCATCTTATACCCCAAACTCAAAACTAAAGTCTAATGTATAGAACTTTACCTCTTAAATGAAGAACATGTGATTGAGTTCTTGATTCTTGAAGACTTGAGCAAGAAATGGGTGATTATGAAGCTAGGTTCCTCCTTTCTCCCTCTATATGCTCTCATAGCTCTCTAAAATAAGTAGAAAATGACCTCAAATGAACCCCAAAGCTATATATTAAAATGGGGTTGGGTTATAAAAATAGGAAACATAACCCTCTAAAACCGGGTCTGCGATTGCAGAATGGACGGCAAAACAAGAATGTGGGTTGCATAATGCACCACAAAATAGGCGCCCAATATTGGGCAACACTGGCCCAATTTGCGAAACAAATGCGATCGCAAGGTAAAAAACGCGACAGAAATGCGATCGCAAATTCGACACAGGATCGCATTTTTTCAGCCTTTGGTAATTTGATCATAACTTTGTGTAGGAATGTCCAAATTACAAACTGTTGGAGGTGTTGGAAACTAGACTCAATGACCTTTCATTTGATAGGTTATTAATTACATAAAACGTTATAAATATTTAGATATGCTCATTCAAAGTGTGGTCTAATGCAAGTACCTTTGGAATCTTAGCCTACTATGAAACTTTTCCTATTTGGCTTACACTTAGGCCCCTCCTTCGACCGCACCTTACTTAGTATATGACTCATACACTTTTTTACCAAGCCCAATTGATTCCCATCATGTTAATAGCACATAATATATTATAATTAGCCTACGTGGCACCATGAAATCCTAGATTACTTAGCAAAATTTTTCGGGGCCTTAAGATCATTCGTCCTCGAATGAGGAGCAGAGTCTGACTTAAACGCTTAATATAATAAATCTCTTTTCTCACCTACCTCAAGTCCCTAAATTTTGACCAACTCCTAAATTTTTCAGAAATTTCGGCAGAGTCTCCTTTGTAACTAGGTCTATCCACCTACCAGAGAATCACCAAAACCATCCTAAAAATACATCCACAACTCGACAAAGCACCACGATGTATATATTGATAAGATGAACCTTAGCATTACAAGTACTACATTATCATAATGACACATGAGCATGGACTACACATTTTTAGATCATAATACCTAAAGTCATCTTTCAAGTCAAAGCTTATTGATATAAAATCAAGCGAAAATATTTTCCTTCAACGACACTTTCGGCCCTCATGGTGGCCTCCTTGACTCATAAGCTTTTCCATAACACATTCAGGGAAGCAATCCTAAACCCTAAACTTATCCAACAAGGATGACAGCTACACATCTCGCATAAGCTAACTATCCATCAACATTCACCTTCAATAATTCACACCAGGATGATACAAAAATGATCTCCACCTACCTTCTTAGACATAGACACGTGAATACACAAAATATATGGCGAACAACCATGGGGAAACTTAATACTCCTAGTGCGGCCTAATGTAAAATACACTTATGCAACCTGTATTATCAACTCATATAACATCTTCAGGGGAAAAAATTGAGAATTACCTGTTCACCCTTCTAAACTCTAAATCTCTAGGCAAACCCTCACACTAAACCCTTAATGACTTTCTACAGTTAATCTAAGATGTGCTATCATGAATTGCCCATAAAGTTACCTATCGAATATATGCGATCATACGGGGATGCTCCCTCTTTGAAATGTTGAACTTCAATATCCAATAGATTTAATGCAACGAGGAGCAACAGAGTCCAAGATTGGGATAGAATGATGCAAGAATCCATTTATGCGCTGAGCAGAGTATTTCATGAGGTTACATACTAAGGGACACAAGGATTTCTATTAATGATGCTAAGATGGTTTAGTCCGGGTGATTACATCAATTCTTAGACAAATAAGGCATATGGGTAACTCGTACATTCGCAATAGGAACAAATAAGGAGGAATATTCAAGTACGTGACCCAGTCATCTCATGGAGCGTAGGAAAAGTCAATTTATCAAGAATGAGAATACTTTGGCACCTTGAATGTAATACGGGTTTCAAATACATGAAGTTGAATTACACTCTTAACATTAACTGACACAAGGAATCTATGCCACGAGCCCATGAGGATGAAAAGAAGTTGAACACCTACGAGACTATCATATTGCAAACAACCTAACCTTTTCTGATAATTGACTCTATATGAGAAAACTAAATGTACGACAACTGGTTTTCCAAATCCATATGCTCATGATATGTGCACAAAAATCTGAAGGCATCAAATCTTAACCTTGCACGAGTGAAACCACATAGCATACGACATCCTACCATAGGGGTGAAATCACGTATTGGTTAGAGGAGTTCCAATGGTTGACGTAATGCTCCGGGAAGAAAGACAATTAAAACTCATATCCTTCTTAAGGAGGTGGAATGTCAGGGGTAGCAAAATTTCCTGCACATGACAATTATGTTGTCAATAATCCTAGAAGCCGAGTGAGCAGAAGGCCACGTAACCCATCCAATCCGACCCATTTAAGACTTTTGAAAAGGGGACACACTTTGGTTTGAAATCAGGGCAATTTTAGCTTGAACTTTAAGGAAGATCATTACTTTTTAAACCCATGATACAAGCCCTCGTAGTCCAAGAAAATCGTCAACAATGGCAAGAAAGTACTTAAAACCATTACGAGTTGGTATAAAAACAAGGCCTCAAAGTTCCCACATGGATAAGTTTGAAAGAATGAGACGTTTTAATGCATTTATCGGGGAAAAGTAACCTAGGTTATCTAGTAACATGGACAAGTGGAGCAGGTAGATGATTGTTTAAGAGAACATCTCATAAGGAGTGCGAGCAATATTGTTTTATCTTAACAAAAGGAACATGTTCCCATACTTAATGTTATAAGACTTCCTCTTTGATGCCATGAAACACAAATGAATTTTACGATGAGAGTTATCAGATGGAATAGATAGTAGGGTAGCAAAACTAATTAGCACCATTTGGAACCAACGAGCTTAAACCAAGTTGAAGACATAAGAATTCTGTAGGAAAGGAGAAATTTACTCACTCTCAGGGTGCTTGTAGAGTACATAAAAGTGAGGTTAATTAAATCAGATCATATAATTGGGTGACTAGTAGAGACATTGAGATAATATCACATTGAAGATTACGGGTAAACAACACATGATGCAAGACAAATTAAAAAAAAGTGAGAGAGCCTTTTGGAAGTAACCTTTACATTGTAACCACTAGGAACAGTGGTAATATAAAGTGATTACGAGAATCTACATTTTTGAAAAAAGATCTCTGTATGAAGTCACGTGATGAATAGCTCTAGAATTCAGAAATCCAATTATGTTTAGCAACTCAACTTCATAATGAAGCACTAGAACACACTTCAACACAATCAGCTATTACAGCTGTTACTAGGTGTATTGCTCCTTGGTCAACCCAAAACAAAAGGTGAGAGTTAGACTAATAAGCAGATCATTGAACTAGCACATGTGTAGATAATCCATTGTCGAAAGGAGATCATTCAATCTCATTAATTGCGACATGCTATCAACCATTGATGAACTTGAAGTGAGGTGGGAACCCAACAGGATAGTATAAAATTATCATGGAAGGTTTGCAGATGTTCATAATGAGTTCCCCATGGATTTTCACTTGAGAACTACCCAGATGCTAATGACAAACAGAAAAACATGAGAAACAGGCATTGTGCTATAATAACCCCTAAAGGTGTGCTTGGTCTTCATAGAGAGCCTAGTAAGGGTCCTTTCGAGAAAGGAAGTTTTCAATGACTCATAGAAGGATATGTTCTCTCATGGTTATTGACATGTGTGCGGAAACTAGCACAATGAATTCACTAACTAAAGAACACAATTAACATATGTTATGGAGGTGTAAAGAGAAAATAAACATTTGTTATAAGTTGGATATGCTTCTGCTGTATTATCTCCCAGCTGCAATACACCACCATGCCACGAGTAACCACAATACTAGGAAAAGTGAGCTACTTACTGCGGGATAACCCAAGTGGACATGAAAGTTATAGCAAGACAAGATCTTCCTATGATGTGGATGTGAGGATCCTAATTTTCAGAGAGACTTTATGAGCACGATGACCATTTCGATTGACATGCACTCATGTGAGGTGTTAAGGTATGCTCTTGTGTTATTAGACATTGAGAAGCTTTCATGATGATATTCGCAAGAGAGTAGATTGACTGTTCAAACCGTATAAGCCATATACACAACTTAGTAAAAGAGTGACGCGAGAAGGATCGCAATGTTGGGATGCTTTGCATGAAACTTGACACCACATAGGTAAACTTTACGATGGTGCATGTATAGGCACAATCGAGTAGATGTTGTCCATTTAAATAAAAAGATTCTGTAAGAAATTCATCAGGTATAGTCCCTTGTTGAGAATTTAGAAAAAGCAAGTGGGTAGTATTATTCCCAGAGTCATAACTCCTTTTAAGGACACTATTATAGAACTTAATTACACAAGAATGTAAATAAGAGAATTTGTAATAGAGTGGATTCACGAATAATGTGTCTCATTCAATGAGTCGATACACGCAATGTTTTGTTATTCAACATCTTGTTAAGACCATGTTTATGAGAAATCTTCAATATGGATGTACATATACAATGAGTAGAAATTTGATTTGACTCACTCAATGACTTTAGGTTGGTAGGGAAATAGCTTAATCGATACTCCTCGGCTCCACATCCCTAACATATGTAGGTGACATACCGATATACTACATGATCTGATGGTGCAGAGACATCAATAGGGACAAGGACACTCCCCTCTTAGTGATAGGTTTTACCAATCCCTCCACAGCTCAATACATTTTCCTAACAAGTCCTTATGCAATCCACTAGGACTCAATGGTGGGATCAATCCCTCCTTACATGCTTCAAATTCGGGGATTATGGTACCAAGGTTACCAATCTTGAGAATAAGACTTAGAGAGGACTCTACTTATAGATGTGGTCGACTATAGATGTGGTCGAATACACACCGATAAGAAAGACTCTACTAGACACGACTCCAAGATATCCTAGGACACATTAAAACCTTAGGCTTTGATACCAAGTTTGTCATGCTCCAAAATTCGAGGAGCGCGACCGGCGCTCAACCGAGTAAAACCCGATTGAGCAAGCCTGTTACGTCTCTTTCTACCCAAACTAATTCATGAATAAATAGGAGATAGACTCCACTAAGCAAATTCTATAAACATGTCATTAACAATTTCCATTTCATTTTCATTAGCAACTTCATTCACAATTTTAAATGTATTACAAGTTTTATACATCACTGCCAAACATCAATATTTCTATATTAATTCCAATACCCGACGCTACCCACAACCTATCTACGTAGCCTCTAAATACAACTGAAGAATAATTTGGAAATACCGGCAACAAGGCTCCGGCTATACCTCAAATACAAAGTACATGATTATCAAATGAAACAAGACCCCGAAATGAAGTGGGGCTCACCAGGTCAACTGAAAGGATGATGCGGCAATAGCTGCGACTAACACTGCCTGCTATAAAAACACCTACATCCATTAAAAGACGTAGCGCCCTTGGCAAAAGGGACGTTAGTGCCATCGAATAGCACTAGTATGTATGAACAAACTTTACTCTAAGTAGAATCAAACACTTTAGAAGTAGATGACACTTATGGAAACCAAACAATGATCCACAAAAATACAGAGAACACAAGTGAGAGTTTCATAGTTTCTTATTTCATCTTTTCATCCTTTTGATTTATAATCTTTTAGTGTCAAGTTCCACAATTCTTAATGACACCGTGCCTTTTTACATAGAGTCCGATCTCGGCCTGATCGGCTAAGCCATCCCAAATGAGACATATCCATATTCACAATAATGTTCCGGAACCTAATATAAATGCCACCATGTGTACAGCATGGCGTCCGATCTCGGCCCGATCGGCTAAGCCATCTCACTTGGGAATAACCTCTTTCAGTTATTCCTTAGTTCACATTTCTTTCCACTTTCCCATTACATGGCACCACACACCTCTTTATTAGCTTATTTTCTGGCACTTGGATACATTGTTGCATTTCAAATATTCAAGTCTTCCCCTTATTTATTCGTTCATATAATATTATCCTTCATGTTGATAAGTTCCAACATATGATGAATTGTTCACATAATAGGATGAGAACAAACAATCATGATTCACAACTTCAAGCAACATGGTGAAATGGTAAACAACTAATACAACTAGGGAACATAATCTTTTACCTCATCACATTAGAACAATCAATTCAAGTATGATCAAGCAAGGAACTCATATCAAATGCACGAACACTAACGAGATGATTTTATAAAGATTAAAGTTAGCCATACATACCTCGTTTAAGCTTTCTTTAAGTTACGGAAATTCTAGCAATCCCCAATCTACTTTGAGACACAACAAAATTGAACACAATTTAGGAAGGTATTCATAGTTTCAACTCGTTTGAACATTTTATCAAATACTAGTTCTGCATCTTGATTTCAAATTTCTTTTACAAGATTCCTTCATTCCCCAACCCAATCTTTACTTATTTATGTTCAACAATCTTCCCACAAACCTAATTGGTAAATGCATGTAAACATAATACTATTACACCCAAGAATCATACCTCAATATCCCATCTTATACCCCAAACTCGAAATTAAAGTCAAATGTATAAAACTTTACCTCTTAGATGAAGAACGAGTGATTGGGTTCTTGATTCTTGATGACTTGAGCAAGAAATGGGTGATTATGAAGCTAGATCCCTCCTATCTCTCTCTATATGCTCTCTCTTTAAAATTAGTAGAAAATAACCCCAAAGCGTATATATTAAAATGGGTTCGAGTTATAAAAATAGGAAAAATAACCCTTCGAAACTGTGTCTGCGATCGCAGAATGGACCGCAAAACAAGAATGTGGGCCACATAATGCACCACAAAATAGGTGCCTAAAATTGGGCAACACTGGCCCAATTTTCGACAGAATGGGATCGCAAAGTAAAAAATGCGACAGAAATGCGATCGCAGATTCGACACAGGATTGAATTTTTCCAGCCTTTGGTAATTTGATCATAACTTTGGGTAGGAATGTCCAAATGATGAACGGTTTGAAGCGTTGGAAACTAGACTCAATGAACTTTCATTTGATAGGCTGTTCATCACATAAATCTTTATACTTTTTTAGATATGCTCGTTAAAATTGGGGACTAATGCAAGTACTTTTGGAATCTTAGCCTATTAAAATTTTTCCCATTTGGCTGACACGTAGGCCCCTCCTTGGACCCCACATTACTTAGTATATTTGTCATGACCCAAAACCCACTAAGGGTCGTGGTGGCGCCGGACACCTCTGTCAGGCCAGCCAACTAACTTATCAATTAATTCCTCTTTTAATACTTTTGAAAATCTAAGGTTTTTCTTTCCATTTTCATAAATAAAAGTTCACCACTTGAATTCAAATTTAAATAATAACAATTAGTTCAAATCCGTTGAAACCCATCCCAGAAACCTGGTGTCACAAGTACATGAGCAACTATCGATAAGGAAAGTAAAATACAACATCTGTCCGAAATACAGTGGAAAGGGAATAAATAATAAAATGCTTAAAGGAACTACACTGGCTGCGGGTCGTCTCGAACAATGCAGCTCACCTCGCCCTAGATTCGTCCGTACTGCTACACCTAATAGGTTGCGATAGGTATATATACCTGTGCAACAAAAATGCACAGAAGTGTTGTATGAGTACGTAATCAACGTGTACTCAGTGAGGATCCCGCCTAATCCCGAAGGGGTAGAGACGAGATGGGCAACTCCGACACTCACTAGAGGTCAATTAGCAATATTCTATAAGTGCGAGGATAATCATGGATTTGTATAGAAGTTATGATTGTGAAGCCAGAAAAACAGGTAAACACCTTCAACAATAAATCAAGGGCTTCTAAAGTCTGTTCTTTATTATCTTATCAGTTTATATCAAGCCACGTAGGGCCAATTCCACATTTACAATTTTCAAGTAACAGATAAACATGCACAAATCATGCCGAGGTCGACGGCCCGCTCCAACAGAAATGTAAATTATGCACTGCCGAGGGTCGAGCGGCACGAACCATAGATGTATCTATTCTCACCGAGGCATTCAGCCCATTCCATAATTAAACACATATCCTGCTTGCGAATCATCCATGCGACGCAGGCACACATAAAATACATGCTCAATCAGTCAAATAAGAACTTATCGGGGAATATTTATTCAAATAAAACCAATTCTCCTTTAACATTCCCCCTCACAAGATTAGAAAGGAGACTCACCTCGCTCCGAGGATTCATAACCGGCATTCTACATTCTTCTGAAGACTTGCACCAACGTACAATGCCCCAAAATTAGCCAACAATCATATAAATCCATTAATATTGTAAGGCCCCGTAAAATCTTGTGCTCAAAACCTAATAGCTCATAGTGCCAAGGTCCGAATATGTGTTAGGAATGTGTAGAAAGCAGTTAAGTTCCAATGGTCCGACGCTTGTGAGAGAAGTTTTCAGAAATTGAAGTCAAGTTTGACCTCGGCACCGGTATTGGCCTTACTGGAAGGCACGGAAGAATTTATGGTCTATTGTGATGCTTCCAAGGTGGGTTTGAGATGTGTAATGGATGTAGCATGGGGAGGTTATATCATATGCTTCAAGGCAACTCAAGAATCACGAGAAAAATTACCCGACGCATGATTTGGAGCTTGCAGCAGTTGTATTTGCCTTGAAAATATGGCGGCATTACCTTTATGGGGTCCATATGGATGTGTTCTGTAACGACCCGGTCGGTCTTTTTGGGAATTTACGCCCTGATCCCGTATTAACTACTTTCCCTAAGTTCATTTCTGCTATTTTGGTTTGTCGGGACGTTCGATATTAGGATTTGGAGTGTTTTGGGACACTTAGTCCCTAAATGAGAGCTTAAGAGTTGAAAAATGGTCCGTATTTGGAGCAGTGTGAAGACGACCTCAGAATGGAAATCCGATGGTTCCGTTAGCTCCGTTAGGTGATTTTGGGGTTGGGAGCGTATTGGGAATGTTATTTGGAGGTCCGTAGCTCTTTTAGGCTTAAAATGCCGAAGTTTGATTTTTTGAAGTTTCCGGTCCGATAGTGAGTTTTTGATCCGAGCGTCGGATTTGAATTTCGGAAGTTTCTGTAGCTCCGTCATGTCATTTGGGAGGTGTGTGCAAAATTTTAGGTCATTCGGACAAGGTTCGGATAGGTTTTTGATCGAAAGTGTTTTTGGTTAGAATTTGAAGTTCATAGGCTTGAATCTTTGATTAATTCGTGTTTCCGGCATTGTTTTAGGTGGTTTAAGGATTTGAGCAAGTTTGAATGGTGTTAGGGGATATTCCTGTAGGTTTGGTTGAGATCCCGGGGGCCTCGGGTGTGTTTCGGATGCTCAACGGAGCACTTTGAAGGTAAAATTCATAGCAGAAGATTGCAGGTCAGTTGTCCTTCTACACGTTCGCGTAGAAGGCATCGCGTTCGCGTAGATTTAGTTCTCCCTCTCATCGCGCTCACATCCTCATCTATGCGTTCGCGTAGTGTATTTTTTTTGGAGATGTCAAATTCCTTCATCGCGTTCGCATTTGGCTTCCCGCGATCGCGTGGCTTCACCTGCTTCTTCATCGCGTTCGCGTCACCTTCTCACGCGTTCGCGAAGACTTGCTCCCTTACCCTTCACGTTCGCGAACCGCACTACGCGTTCGCAATGAATTACTAGACCCCTCCTTCATTTTTCCTCTCCGCGAACGTGATAGTCCATACGCATCCGCGATGGCCAAATACCTGGGCAGACAAATTAAATTAGCCATTTCGAGGGTTCACCATTTTTACAATAATTTGACTTCTAGAGCTCGGTGCTTGGCGATTTTTGAAGAGATTTTCACCTGGGCAACTTGGGTAAGTGATTCCCACTCGATTTAGACCATATTCCATGAATCTCCTCTTAATTTTACCCTTTAATTTTGTGTTTTTGGATGGGAAGTGGGTAAAACTTCTTAGACCTAATTGTGAGGATTTGAGGGGGCATTTGACCTCCGATTTGGGAGATTTTTATATGGTTAGACTTGTGAGAGTACGAGGGTTCTGAAAATGTATAAATTATTCGATTCTGAGACATTGGATGGAGGGGCATTTTGGTCATTTTAACTATTTTTGCGCCCTAGTTTTGATTTTTTTAGTGGAATCAGTTAATTGCAATATTATTTACAATATGAAATTGGTTTTAATAGATTTGGGCCACTCGGAGTTGGATACTCGTGGCAAGGGCATTGCTCCCTAGTTGGTTTCGCACCTGTTCGAGGTAAGTGGCTTGCCTAACCTTGTGTGGGGGACTTCGTCCCTTAGGATGTGATAATTGGTAATTGAATGCCTTGTACGTGAGGTGAAGAGCGCGTACTTGAGCAAATTGTTGAAAACCGGATTTTACCTTGATTTGGATTCTCTTTCATATTTGCCTTACTTTACTTGCTTTTACAGTCTGTGCTAGCGTAGAAGAGCATGTTTAATTGATCCAAGCTGCCTAAATATTTAAATTGTCTTAATTGTGATTACGTGGAGCATGATAGGACAGTATTCTTTGATGCCTTGTATTTTTGTACTTAAATTTCCGAGTATTTCTCTGATGTTGGTTGCGCATTTACATTGGGACTACGGATGCGGTACTCCGGGAGTTCCCCCTTGTTTGTTTACTTTGGGACTACGGGTTCGATTCCTGGGAGATCCCCCTGCACTCTTATTTTGGGACTACGGGACGGTATCCCGGGAGATCCCCATACACTTTTATTTTGGGACTACGGGACGGTATCCTGGGAGATCCCCCTGTATTTTTATTTTGGGACTACGGGACGGTATCCCGGGAGATCCCCCTGCACTTTATTTTGGGACCACGAGACGATATCCCGGGAGATCCCCCTGCACTTTTATTTTGGGACTACGGGACGGTATCCCAGGAGATCCTCTTGCACACTGTTGTTTTGATTACGGGTTCGATTCCCGGGAGATCCTTGCTACTGATATGATGGACTATGGGTTCAATTCCCGGGAGATCCTTGCTATTGAAATTATGGACTACTGGTTCGATTCCCGGGAGATCCTTTGCTACAAATATGATGGACGACGGGTTCAATTCCCGGGAGATCCTTGCTATTGATATTATGGACTACGGGTTCGATTCCCGGGAGATCCTTTGCTACTGATATGATGGACTACGGGTTCAATTCCCGTGAGATCCTTGCTATTGATATTATGGACTACGGGTTCGATTCCTGGGAGATCCTTTTCTACTAATATGATGGACTACGAGTTCAATCCCCAGGAGATCCTAGATATTTAAATGAGATGGATTACGGGTTCAATTCCCGGGAGATCCAATGGACATTTGAGGACTACTTGTTGTGTTATTTTCCTTACTTAGCTTAATTGTCATTGACTTGTAGCTTCTATCCTATTTTATTGTTATTTCAGATAAATTCCTGATTTACACTGCTCATTATTGTTATTATATTTTACTCTCAGTAGGGCCCTGACCTTTTTTCGTCACTACCCAACTGAGGTTAGGCTTGGCACTTACTGAGTACCGCTGTGGTGTACTCATGCCTCTTCTACGCATGTTTTTCATGTGCAGATCCAGGTACCTCTGGTCGGACTTTCTATCAGTGATCCAGGCGACACATTCGGAGATTTGAGGTATATTCTGCCGCATCCGCAGATCGAAGAGTCTCCTTCTACTCTAGCTTATAGTTAGCAGTTCCATTTCATGTGTGCAGTTGTGTAGACATTTCTGGATGTTAGAGCCATAACTTATATTCTTTTAGCCTGTGTTGCCCATGAGTTTTTGGGTCTTGGAGGTTGTTATAGTATTTGAGTTGAAGTGTACGTGCCAGGCGGCACTCTATACACTTTCCTACGTTATTCAGTATTTGTTTATTGCTTTCGTAAAAGTTGTTAAATTTCCGCAATGTGTTAGGCTTACATAGTCACGAAGACTGGGTGCCGTCATGACAGGTTCACGATTGGTGAACTAGGGTCGTGACAAGTTGCTATAAGAGCTCTAGGTTCATAGGAGTCACGGGACACAGGCCAGTTTATTAGAGTCTCGCTG
>MU695126.1:40602-76933 GCA_026770625.1 Nicotiana glauca | reverse complement strand
TTCAGGTGGGCTCCTGACTGCGATGCTTGAAAAGTATTCCCTTGTTCTCTAGGTGGGCTCCTAACTGCAAAAAATAAACAAACAAAGAATATTTTCTGCCCTAATTTGGTGGCTGGGCACATCATGTTATCCAATATTACAAATTTAAAAGCTAAAATTTGAACTGTACTTCCCTTGTTCTCTAGGTGGGCGCCTGCTTGCAATGCTTGAAAAGTATTCCCTTATTCTCCAGGTGGGCGCCTGACTACTGAACTTGAAAAGTATTCCCTTGTTCTCCAGGTGGGCTCCTGACTGCAACAAACAAAGAAAATTTTCTGCCCCAGTTTGGTAACTGGGCACAGTATGTTATCAAATATTAAAAATTAAGGCTAAAATTGAATTGTACTTCCCTTGTTCTCCAGGTGGGCGCCTGACTGCTGAAACCTGAAAAGTATTCCCTTGTTCTCCAGGTGGGCTCCTGACTGCAAAAAATAAACAAACAAAGAAAATTTTCTGCCCCAGTTTGGTAACTGGGCACATCATGTTATCAAATATTAAAAATTAAAGACTAAAATTGAATTGTACTTCCCTTGTTCTCCAGGTGGGCGCCTGACTGCTGAAACTTGAAAAGTATTCCCTTGTTCTCCAGGTGGGCTCCTGACTGCAACAAAATAGACAAACAAAGAAAATTTTCTACCCCAATTTGGTAACTGGCCAGACTTATGAGTTGTTACCTGAGCTATTGGTACGATGGTGAGAGTAAAACTAAAGACTTGATTGGCATGTACGTCCCTTGTGAGTGAAACTATTTAACTAAGATTTTTATCCTAGGAGAAAATTCATCAGACTAGGTTTTCTGTTATCTTAGGAGAAAGTTTCATCAGACTAAGATTTTGATCCTAGGAGAAAATTCATCAGACTAGGTTTTCTGTTATCTTAGGAGAAAGTTTCATCAGACTAAGATTTTGATCCTAGGAGAAAATTCATCAGACTAGGTTTTCTGTTATCTTAGGAGAAAGTTTCATCAGACTAAGATTTTGATCCTAGGAGAAAATTCATCAGACTAGGTTTTCTGTTATCTTAGGAGAAAGTTTCATCAGACTAAGATTTTGATCCTAGGAGAAAATTCATCAGACTAGGTTTTCTGTTATCTTAGGAGAAAGTTTCATCAGACTAAGATTTTGATCCTAGGAGAAAATTCATCAGACTAGGTTTTCTGTTATCTTAGGAGAAAGTTTCATCAGACTAAGATTTTGATCCTAGGAGAAAATTCATCAGACTAGGTTTTCTGTTATCTTAGGAGAAAGTTTCATCAGACTAAGATTTTGATCCTAGGAGAAAATTCATCAGACTAGGGTTTCTATCTTAGGAGAAAAATTCATCAGACTAAGACTGTCTAAATGGAGGAAAATCCATCAGACTAGGAATTTTATCCTAGAAGGAAAATGTGAAAAGCAATGGCAGCACTTTATGCACATTAGCAAGACAGGCAAGGGCAAGGATTTAAGAAACTTCCCTTTTGTCGGCTTTCCTCTTCTTCCTTTTCTTCATTTCATTTCCTTCCTATTTTTGAACCGACTTTCTTGCGCTGCTTTGTCCCTGTCTCAAACAAAGAAAACTTGTGAGTTTAAAATGTGGTTGTTGGTTTGTGGCTTTGAACTTTGAGGGCGGCCCGATATCCTCCATTTGCTGCGTTGCCTGAACTGTCATCTCCCTAATCCTCATGTCTCGTATGAATCCCACGGCATGTCTATTGTCCCTACTTTGTGTATGACGTTCTTTCTTGTCTTAACCACTGGCTTCGGCCTTGAGTTTATTGATCCATCGCTAGCCATGATAACTTCGATTTCTTCTTGGAGGATCTTGTTGGTCACTGGTTTATCACCCTTTTGGTCGATCTTATCACAGAGAATACCTTTGATCCGTTCGCCCTAGCCCTCATTCATTCCATTGCATTGTCCATAAATTGATATATACCGAGCCTTTGTATTTCAAACGAATCCCAAAGCATGTGGATTATTACCAGCTCAGTGCGCTTGTTGTTCCTTCCAGACTTATGACACTTTGATGTGCTAAACAGGTTCTGTTTTGTGAAATTGGAAAGTTGGTGGCAGATTTTGAAGTCATTTCTCAATTATTTTGAACAAACAATTCGGGAAGAGAGAGTAAAACAAGGTGGGAGGAATAGAGTAAAGGATAATGGAAAGAGACGATTCCTAACAAGAAACCTACAAAGTAGAAAACCATCAGATGTGGATACCGACTCTAGCGACCTTGACATGCACCTACAGCCTACTCTGTTTTGCAAATCTGATGTTCAGCTCTTGTTGTACCTTTTCGCCGTGAAACTGGGCTTCAATACTCTACTTACCCACTCCGATTCACAATCCTTATTCGACTTGTGGCCTCTGTAGGGTTTTCGCCATCGAGCTTCTCTTATTTTGATTTTTCTCTCAACTCACCGTCGCCTTATGGTGCCCGTGAAGATTTTCACCAATAAGACTCTCTCATTTTGATTTCTCTCAGGGGGTTCTCATCAACAAGACTCTCTCATTCCTCATTTCCCTCGTTTGGACGGGAGTGTTGCCCCTGATATAATTCACCTCTGCTCGCTTGACTCGGCATTTCTTAAAGACTAATCAGAATGTCTTTCTTTGGACCATAATGCAGGCTTTTGGACGGGAATAGAAAGAAGGGTATCAAAGGCTCAAAAATATTTCATCATGGGCTCACAATTACAACTTTCGAAATCAGATTTCCCACAACCACCATAACTTCTGCCCCAGTTTCCCTTTTGGGGACTTTTGAATTTTTGTTTTGGTGTGACTGAACCTCAGAGAGAGGCTGCCTACATACCCTTTCGGGATCAAGTCAAACGTAGTTCAGGAGACTAACTTTGTTGTGGTAATTTTTCCTTTCTTCCACTTTCTTTTCCTTTCTTTTCATTCTTTTCTTTCTCTTTTCTCTTTTTGCCTTTCTCTTTTCTTTTCTTTCTCTTCTCTTCTTTTCTTGTTCTTTGTTTTTTCTCCCTTTTCTCTTTTTCCTCTTTTCTTTTCTTTTTTTTCTTTTTCTCTTCTTTTCATTTCTTTTTCTTTCCCTTTCTTTTTCACTGTTTTTCTCTTGTTTCTCCAACTACTTTCCCCGCTCGGGATTACGAGTTTTATTATTGATTCCGAAAGAGAAATAACTGAAGCTCAAAGGGGTAACAAAGGATAAAGTGTTTGGATAGCAGAATAAAATGCCTTCGTCATTCCCATCTCCAAAACATGCCAAGTACAAACTACACAGTTAAACAAGCTGAGGAAAACACACATAATACCTTTTGATTGATTCACGTATTTGCCTTCTGTATTTGTCAATTAACTAGCACCACTAGACAACAATCTCGGTACCATGAACGGTCCTTGTAAGCTTGGGGAAAGCTTGCCTTTGGCTTCAAACCGATGTGGCATGATGCTTTTCAACAGTATTTCTTTATGTTCCATCTGCCCCCAGTTTCACTTGATTTGGGCTTGAAGTGATCTCAGAATGCCTTTACTTATTTCCCTCGAACGTCCTTACATTGTCAACATTGTTTCATTGCTTCATTATTAAACTGACATTTAAAAACCAGGTTGAGAATTATGCGTGCACGTCATGTCACCAGAGCCAGCGTAAAAATAATTGTAAAAGGAGAAGAGAATTAAATAAAATGAACTGGAAATGGCGGGAAATAGAGAATTGCATTAGACTGACGGTGAAAGGGTTTAAATAACAAAACAAGCAAACTAGACTAGTTACAATCTTTGAACAAACCTAGACAGCACTACACAAGCTTCTACGACTAGACGAACAAGGCAAAGTGAAAGGATAGAAGGGTTTGAGTTCAAGAAAATATCCGGATTACAACCTTGAATTAACCCGGACAACAGAAATGACAACAAAATAAACTACCAAAACTCCAAGAGATGGAGCGTCTTCCCAATTACCCAGCACGGCGTCTTAGCCACTGAATTTCACGCCAAGACTGCTAGAATTTTCACAAGTCTTCATCAAGTTGTTCTGAGCAAACTACTTCTGGGTTTCTTCTGCTGGATCATTCTCATGATCAATCATACCCACCATATGCGTCTCATTATGCATAGGAGATGGACTTTGGCCAATGTTTGCTGCATTTGTACTTTGCATGACAATGTCGCCTGCATCAATAAGCTTCTGAATTGCATTCTTCATATTCTAACATTTCTCTATGTCGTGCCCCAGGGCATCTGAGCAGTATGCGCACTTTTGAGAAAGATCAAACTTCTTTGGAGGAGGGTTCGACGCTTTTATCTGAATCGGCTTCAACATGTCCAGTGTCCTTAACCGCTGGAACAGACTGGCGTATGATTCTCCCAATGGAGTGAATGTTTCTTCTTTCGTAACCTCTCATCCTTAAATGCTGGATTGGGCCGAAAACCTAATCCGGTGTGTTTTTGGTAAGCTTGCGGGGGTAGATGGGTATTTCGAGGAGTTGGGTACTATGATGGGCGATTTTGGAAGTTCTGTGCACAAGGATAACCACGGGGACGATGTCGAGGCTGGAAGTGTTGATCAAGAAGACCTATCGGATCGTCTTTTCTGCTCCTCTTTCTTCCAACCAAGCTTACTGGCATGTTCTGAATGGCTTCCGCACAACTCACGATTTTGCCTGATTTGATTCCTTCTTCTACTAGCTCCTCCATTTTTAACACATCATTGAAAGGCTTTCCCAGGGCAGAGATCAAATGACGGTAGTAGGTGGGTCCCTGGGCCTGTAGAGAAAGCTTGACCATTTCTTCTTCGCTAATCGGAGGACTAACTCGGGCAGCTTGCTCCCTCCATCTGAGCCCAAACTCATTAAAGCTTTCTTCCGGCCTCTTTTCTATTTTAGATAACGAGGAGCGGTCTGATGTAACACTCGATTTACACTGAAAATATCGGACAAAATCCTGAGCCATATCGTCCAATGTAAGCCACTTATCAATATCTTGACGGGTATGCCAGTCCAAGGCTGCCCCAGTTAGTCTTTCACTGAAATATGCCATCATTATGTCATCTTTCTCCCCAAAAATCCTCATTTCTTTGCAATAGACCCTCAGGTAGGCCACCGGATCTCCACGCCCATCGTACAAGTTAAATTTTGGTACTTTGAACCCTACGGGCATGCTGACCTGGCCTTCCACTCTTTGCTTGTCCCTGAAGGACTGTTCTGTGCTTTTCAACTTCCTGGGTACGCCATCTCGCTCTTCTCTTTCCGTAACGCTTTCTTTTCTAGCACGAAGCTGCTCATCCCGGAAGCTCTTCTTGTATGAATTGAGGACCTTGTGGGCACCCTCTGGGGGTGATATTGGGTATTGTGAGATTTGAGTGGGTATTCATTGTTTGGGGTAATGGATATTACATGAGAGTAATTTTGGGGAGATGTAACTGGAGGATAAGTGATGGAGTTATTAGGGTAGTTGGGAAAATTGTGATAAGCGGGTGTATCTGGGGAATGTGGAGGCTCATTTGGCGCTGTGTTTGGAGCTTGGGTAAGGGCAGCATCTGGAAAAATCAGCGATGGCGGGGGTGGTGCCTTCCCAGTTATCCAGGCTTGGTACATGTCTACCACGTGTTGTCTTAACATCTACACCTCTTCACCAACCCATTATCCCGTTCAACCAACTGATGTCGGGCACCGGTATCAACCAACTCAGTTATATTGTCGTTCTCCATTGCCTTTTATCCTTGTGTTGCAACGAAGAATTACCGCTTTAAAACCACAAACCAACCACCTTTCTGGAATGACATGACAAAATGAAACCACCACATTAGCGTTTGGTAATTTAACATATTGGTAACAGCTTTTGATGCGTCATCCCGACTTTTCCCTTATTTCCAATTGTAAACTTTCTCTTTCTTTGTTTTTCTTCTTTTTCTCTCTTTTTTTTCACTTCTTTTCACCTCCCGTTCCTATTCTCTCCCTTTCTTGATTTTTCATTTCTTTCTTTCTTGTTTTTCCGCTATTTTCTTTTCTTTTGCCTTTTCGTGGTTTTTTCTCTTTTTTCTTTTTTTTCTTTTGGTTGTGGTCGAATCCTACGTGGATTGCCTATGTATCATGACCCCGCACGAATCAGACCGAGCGTAGTTCTTGTAGATAAAAGGTAAAAATAATAAAACATATTTTGGAACTTTCAATTTTCCACAGCAAAACAAACTTTGATTACAATGATTCAAAAACTGACAAACTTAAACAAAACTAACATATTCTGACGAAAAGACGAGATACAGACTCGAACATTAAACAACCCACATACTCTAATCAAAATACAAACTCAAGAACCAACTGACAAATTATTTCCCCTACGTACCAATTTTAACCAAATGGCTATTTTTGCGTGGCCCTTTCCATGAATTTTGAGGCCGGGGAGGATTATTTTATAAAACTTCACAAACTTGTCCGTTCTTTTACGAAAATAGCCTTTCGACAACTGAAAGATACTCTAGGGCTATTTCGGCAAGAACGGTTTAGGACGCCGCCAAAGCTGGATCGGTATATTTTGACCAAAATCCAAACGGTATTCACTTGACCAATGACTTTTTTTTCTTATTTTTCAAATTAAAATAAAAGACCTGGGTTTGCAAACACGGCCTTAGAGCACCTCGGGGACGAAGATTTTAAGGCTGTGTTAGCTAACCGACCAAAATCTTTATAAAATGACTGGCTGTTCTTGCAAAAGCAGCCTTCTGGCGTCCTTTTTGGGACATTCGGCTTATTTTTGCCAAGAATGGCATCACCCGACTTATTCATGACAAAATTAAAAATTTTGGGCTATTTTTGCAAAGGGGAGGTTGGACCCGATAAGGGTTACCTACGTATCTCACATCCGGTGAGAATCAAACCTGCGTAGTTCGGGCCGATTGGCGAAAATCAAAGCTATTTCAAACAACCATTTCCCTTTCAAATATTTTCTTCTTTTTTTTTTTCTTTTTTCATTTTGTTTTTTTTTTTATTTTTTTATTTTTGCAAAAATCCAGCAGCATTTCGGTACTATTTGAGCATTGGTTTTTTAAACAAATGATTACCATCACTTAGTCCTAACACTGCTATTTTTCACAATTTTCACTCATTGTATACAAGCCGGTCAACATGCAAAGCCAAGCAAATAAATGCGCAAGTAGCACGTAAAATGCATCAGGATGGTCATTTCAATTCAGGTCACTTGTCCTAGACAAACCCAACCCCTGTGTTGAGCCCCTAAGTCAAATGCACATGATGCAAACAAACGTCATACTAGGGATCCGACATGAGTTTATTGTTCTTCTAGGTTTAAACCCTAGATTTATTGATCTAGACCTGGCTTACCTGAGCGGACAACTCGGGCCGAGGGGTAGGCAGCGTACCGGGGATACAAAAGCTCCGGCGGCTTTGCAACTTATCCAAACCTCGTTCTAAAATAGGGAAAGACTCTAAATAGAATAGAAGCTACAAGAAGTGCACCCTTCTCCATGATATAGAAAACTCAGAGAGAGGAAGGGATTCGTAACAGTTATATACAATTCAACAAATATCAAAGCGGTAAAATAATTAGCACATAAGGCATGAAACATGTAGGAAAATCAGATAAAGCCAAACAGAACAATTTAACTGAGCTCGAATTCTGAACCCTGAACAAAAGTTCTAGGTCTTTCTCCCGAGCAGTATCGCCAGAGCTATCACACCTCCTTTTTTGCTACTACACCCCGTGAAGGGTATAATAAAAGGAGTTTTTCCAATTAAAGGACAATCGAAACGTGATTCGTTTATTATAAGATTCTGAGTCGCCACTTGGGATATTTATGGTTTCCCAAGTCACCGATTTGAATCCCGAATCGAGGAAAGGGTTTGACTCTGTATCACAGTCGCGAACCAGAAATCCGAGTAAGGAATTCTGTTAACTCGGGAGAAGGTGTTAGGCATTCCCGGGTTCCGTGGTTCTAGCACGGTCGCTCAACTGTTATATTTGGATTTATCTGATTTCAAAACATGTTTTAGCTTATGTGCTTTTTAACCGTAAACCGCTTTTATTATTATTATTAACGAGAATTGCAACGTCGTGAAAACATGTCTCGAACCATGTCACATCAATGCACCCGTGATTGTTGACACATTTTGACTCCGTTGAGATTTGGATTTGGGGTCACATAAATGTGCACCCGAGTTTAAGAAAGTAAATTACTAAAATACGCGCCTAAAGAGACTAACGCGTTATTATTTCTGGGGAGGGGCGTAATTCACTAAACGGCCCATCCCGAATTCTAAGTATTTAACACAATATTTATTGAGAGCCCCGCAATTTATGTGTTTTGTCTATAACGAGGCTCGTCTCATTTATTTACGATTTTCTATTTTTATCTCTAATAATGAAGAAAAAGTCCTAATTGATTAATATTATAAATTTCGGGCCTCGAGTTCAAGTATGGATCCAAACAAAAGGGGACCCTCTTAATTTGAACCCGCTACCTAACTCAAAGCCCAAACTTATATTATGCTGAACCTTGAATTGAAACTTTTAATTTAAGTCCAAATTAATGACCCAAATAGGTTTGATTAGGAACGATTGCAAAAAGTGGGCCTCGATGCCAGCCCATAGCAAAGGGAACTGGATAAACCAAACGGCCCAAGTAGGCCGAAATGCCTGAGGCCACCAACAGATTCACATACGAAGGCAAAGAAATGAAAATAGAGAATTTGATAATCTCAGCGTGATGACCACATATAAATTACAATCCAATTGCAAAATTTGACGTAACTAAACCTCTAAACAAGTTACCCGTTAATAACGCTCATGAACCAGTTTTGAAATGATTAAAGCGTTTTGAAACGACTACTCCTTAATTGCCTTTGATTCCTGATTTTGAATTATTCATGACAATATGAACGTCCATCCCCAAACTAACTCACAATCACACACTGATTTTCAGCTTACTACTAAAACAATTATAGTCTGATTTCAAATCCAGTTGCAAGTCTTAATAATCAATCATCAAAACTACACTACACCAGTAACACAAGTTAAACCAAACCAGAACTACTAACTACTGGATTTATATGCTCCTAGGTAAACATAAAATCAAATCATACTTCATGAGTTAAGAATAGTCCTAAAACAATCCAAAATTAGTCCAGTTACACAGATGACACCAAACTTCAGGTAAGCAGACCACTTTACACGTTAAAATTAAAAAAAAATGAAATAAACTCAGGATTCGACTTCAAACAGCAATTCAAATATCACTTCATCATGTATTCCCCAAATCAAAACTACACTGATCCTTCATAATTCATAGGAGATCAAAAATGTACCTGGAATTCAGAATATAACAAGAAGAACGAGAAGTTAGCAACAGTAGTACAGGCAGCAGTGATTGGAGTTCAAACAACAGCAAACACAATCGATTTCAACCCAGACATAACTCAGTGATTCCGGAAATATTTTAACCCACACGGAACAGATATATCAAACCCAAAACAGCATCCAAAGTGCCCAGAAATGAACCAGGAAACCAATCCACTCAACAGGTGACTCACACTGCCTTCAAACCTCAGATATCGAACAATAACAAGGAAATTCAAGTAGTTTTGATCCTAAATGAGCTAGAAACTGGAATTAAATGCTGAAATTTGAAGAAATGATCAATGTAACAATTTTTTTTTTGTATTTTTCTTTGGTTTTTTGTTTTTTTTTTTTGCAGAAAAACTAAGATCTAGGGGAAGGTTTCAGCTATAAGAATTCAAATTTCTTTTTTTTTTTGGGTTTGAAATTCAAATTTAGCGGCTCAGATCTGTAGGAGAGGTTTTGGGGAGAATTTTGGGGCTCCAAAACTTGTTCATGGAGGTACTATTTATGCCTTTCTATAGGCAGAAATGGGGCAGCCTTCAGATTGTTATTTACACTATAGGCCCCTCCCTTTTTATTCAAGTAGTCCCTTATCTTCTAACTTGTTGCCCAAGTTACACCCCTAAGTTACAAGAATATGCACCAAAATCCTATTCTAGAAAAATCTAAGCTATTCTAGTGTGATCTACTGCATTCTTTTCTATCTAGAAATACCCAAAATACCCCTTGAACATCCCCTGAAATTACTTAACTAAGTCATAATTAATCCACCTTCTTCCTTGATTAAAGCTACAAACCAATTCACCTATATTTAAACTAATTGGAGGATTCTCTAAACAAGGAAACAAAATTACACATCCAGGATCAATTACTTAACACGAGCAAAACCTATTCAATCAAATATGAAGTACTGCCATGAAGAACTAATCAGACATACTTAATTAAACATGCTAATCAAACTGATTTAAACTAACTTATTAACACTAAATCATAAGGAATCAGACTCAACCAAGGCTCAAACCATCCTAACAAATTAACAATGAACTACACTAATAATCAGGCTAAACCCAAGAATTAACGTGAATTAAAATTTAAGCGGGACGAACAAATAAACGAAATCGAGCATAACAGTCAAAACAGGACTGATACAACCAAAACGAGAATTAACCAAAATAGAAATCAAACTAACACATAAAATCGAATAATATCGACTAACAATTAACAAACTAGAACTTCACGAGAACCAAGAAAAGAAATAATAGAATTGAAAGAGAAAACTTACTAGTTTCAGAATCCTTGTGGCCAAACGTCTAAATTGATTTATTATTAATGTTATTTGTCTATTTCATCAGAAATAGGCATATAACATTAAACGAAAAATCAACTGACTCCAAACGCCTCAAAACAGACCCAACTTCATAAACCTTAGATTTAGAATTCGCTCAATTCTACTTGGATTCGAAGGACTTTGGTTAGGTATTAGGGACGAGGGAGGTCAGGGGATTAAGGGGTGTGAATTTGGGGTCGTTTGGACAAGGTGAGGTTTTGGCCGGAAAATTTGGATTCAATATTTGAGCTTTTTGGCTATGATTCGAAGAAAACAAACACTAGATATGGAAAGAGGAGGAGAAAGAGAACAGCTGGTGAAAATTTGAGTCGATTTGGACATCGGTCGCTGGCGGTGGCGGAGGCGTGGTGGGGCGATGGCCAGCGTCACAGGGGAGAGGGTTGGGGTACGAGGAAGATGCATTTGTTTTTTAGAGTTTTGGACAATTTTATGTTATTGTTTTGATCCAACGAGAACAGTTGGATTGATGAAAATAAATGGTCCGAATTTATCATCGCCAAACGACGTCGTTTAGGAGGGAGGGGTTTTTGGACCGGGTGATGGGAAACTGGGTTGGACGGGGTGTGTCTGGTTTCGGCCAGTTATTAACATGGCCCAATTCATGGTTCTCTAATAAGGCAGCCCACTCTTAAGCGCTTTTGTTCCCATTTTTATTTCTTTTATTTATTTTTTGTATTTCATTTTGTATTTATTTTATCTGATTTTATAAAATGTAAAAAAAATTAAAATAAAATATATTTCAAAGTTAAACTAATTAACTCCTAAAATTATTTAAAATCTATTTCGTGACGAATTCACAATTAAACAATTAAAAATGCAAAAGTGAACTATTTTGTTATTTTCTTCATATTTTGTTCTAAAATAAATTAACGCCTAATTAATCCTAAAATCTGAATTTAAATCCTAAATGCAAATGCCAGATGTATTTCTTTTGTATTTTTCATATGAATTAAAATGCACAAATAAAATGCAAACAATTAACAGAAAATAACACAAAATTCACAAAATTGTAAAATAATAAAAAAGACCATTTTGTTTGAATTTTTTGGGAATAATTCATATATATATAGGCAAAAATCACTTGCTAACAGATCCTCGACGGCTCAGATCTAACAGTATTAAACGGTGTCGTTTCGATTTTAAACAGGGTGGACCGGGTGGCTTTGTGGATTGGACTGGACTGGGGAACGGTTTGGAAGGGGTCTTGGGCCATGTCAACCGGATTTGGCCCAAACTTGGGTAATCCATGAAGACCCATTGCCTTCTTAGTTGCTCTTCTTTGATTTTTTGTTTATTTATTATTTTTTTGAATTTTGTTAAATGCAAAAATAAAACTAAAAGACCCAAAGTAACTCTACAATTGTACTAATTAATTTCTAATTTAACTAATTCCTAAAAAAACTAAAACAAAAATAAAAAAGCAAAAGAAACATTTTTGGTATTTTTTTATTTTTTGCAATATCAATTTACTAATAAAAATGTTAGAATTGGATCCTAAATGCTATTATGCTATTTTGTAAATTTTTCTTTCATTTTTATGACAACTAAAAATGCACACAAAAAGCAAAACACAAAATCACGCAATTAATTCCTAAAAATTCAAATACTAAAAGAAAATTTCTAATTTTAATGAATTCTATAGGAGTAATTTAAGCACGGCAAAAATCATGTGCCCACAGCTGCCCCTCTTTGCTCGAAGACACGTAGGGTTTTCGGGCAAAGATAAATGAGCAACATGAGGGATTTTTGCCTGCTCGGCACGCCAGGAGAAGCATTTTTGAAAACCGCCTGACCGAACCCTGCTTCAAAGGTTGCCTACATATCCTTGGCTATAAAGAAATCAGGCCAGTGTAGTTCTGGAAAGTTTGGTAGCTGGGACTACCAGGAGCTGTGATTTTTGTCACGACTCAAAATCAACTAAGGGTCGTGGTGGCGCCAGACACCGCCGTCAGGCCAGCCAACTCAAATACTTAATGATCTCATTTTAACACTTTTTGAAATCCAGGATTTTTCCTTCATTATTAAGAAATTTTAAAAGATATAGTTTCAAATCAAATTTAAATGTTGAACAGTTAATACAATACTTCGAACCATCCCAGAAACCCGGTGACACAAGTGCATGAGCAACTATCGATATGGAAAATAAAGTACATCATATGTCTGATATACAGTGGACAGGGAATAAATAATAAGAAAGCACTAGAAGGAACTACACTAGCTGCGGGTCGTCTCGGGCAATGCAACTCACCTAGTCCCAGAGTCATCCATGCTGCCACGCCCAGTAGGTTGTTAGAGGTATACATACCTGTGAAACAAAAATGCACAGAAGTGTAGTATGAATACGTAATCAACGTGTACTCAGTGAGTATCCCACCTAATCCCGAAGGGTTAGAGACGAGATGGTCAACTTTGACGCTCTCTAACGGTCCAATCATGATTCATCCTTAATATGCCCGTACTAAACAGTGGATTTATTTATAAACATGATTCTAATCCAGCTAGAGGAAACAAGTAAACACGTAATTCCTTCATAGGTAAATTTCCAGAATTTCTCTTTAAATATATTCCAAATATTTTTAAGCCACAAAAGGGCAATAATAACTTAATGAAGTTCAAGACAACAGCACAGACATGCCGAGGTCGACGGCCCGCTCTAACAGAAATGTAAATTGTGCACTGTNCAATTCTCCTTTAACAATTTAAGAAATGAAGTTTAATCCTTTTAGAAATTTACTTACAAATTCGATGTGAGTTAAGAAATTCAAGCTACCAATGGGTTAACAATTAATCCACGTACAATATGCTTTTAGGTCCTAACTACCCGGACAATAGCATACTAGTAGCTACGCACGGACTCTCGTCACCTCGTGGGTACGTAGCCCCCACAAATAGGAGCACATAATCAATTACTTCACCTATGGGGTAAATTCCCCCTCACAAGATTAGAAAGGAGACTCACTTTGCTCCGAAGACTCATAATCGGCATTCTACATTCTTTCGAAGGCTTGAACCGACACACAATGCACCAAAACTGGCCAATTAACGACAAACTAATGAGAACATGCTCAAATACTTGTTAGAAATTCAAATTACATAGATTCCCAACTCCTCTTAGTGAAATAACGAAAATACCCTCGGGCCTACGTGCCCGGATTCCAAAATTTCTCGAAGACCAAGGTTACCCATGACCTTAGGAACTCAAATATACAATTTTCTCTTAATTTCATACTCAAAATTGTGGCTAAATTCCAAGAATATAATTTTTTAGGTTTCCCATAAAAACCTCAATTTTCTACCCATTTTCATACTAAAATTCATACATAACTAATGTATTTAACTCAAAATAGGTAGGAATAACTTACCTTAACATTGACGACAAAAATCCTCTCTTGAAGCTCCCCAAAAATCGCCCAGGTCATAAAGAAATGAAGAAGAAATGACCAAAATCCGACTTAAAACAACCCCTCTGCCTCCAGACATTTTCGCTTCTGCGGTACCATTACCGCTTCTGCGGAAACCGCTTTTGCAGTTTTGGGCCGCTTCTGCGGCTCTGGTCAAATTGGGTTGGACCGCTCCTGCGGTCTAATTTCCGCTTCTGCGGTTTCCTGACCGCTTCTGCGGTCCCAGCTCACCTCACTCCCAACCGCTTCTACGGTTACTTCTTCGCTTCTGCAGGGCCGCTTCTGCGATCCCATTTCCGCAGAAGCGGAAATACCAGCAACCAGCAACACCAGCCTTCCCAAAAATCCATTTTTCGATCCGTTAACCACCCGGAATCCACCTGACGCCCCCGGGACCCCAACCAATCCCATAACACATTACATACTTGATCGAAGCCTCAAATCACATCAAACAACGCTAAAACCATGAATTACACCCCGATTCAAGCTTTATGAACTTTGAACTTTCCAACTTCTATTTCTGATGCTTAAGCCTATCATATCACGTCCGATTGACCTCAAATTTTGCACACAAGTCATATTTGACATTACGGACGTACTCCAACTTCTGGAATCGAATTCCAACCTCGATATCAAAAAGTCCACTTCCGGTCAAACTTCCCAAAAACCTTCAAATTTCTATCTTTAGCCAAATGGCTTCAAAATGACCTACGGACCTCCGAATTTACTTCCAATCACGTTCCCAACTCCAGAATCACCATACGGAGCTACTCTAGTCTTGAAATTCCAAACGGACATCAATAACACTAAAATGCACTCCAAGCCAAAATTAAGAAATTTCTTCCAAAATACTAACTTTCACAATAGGCGCCAAAATGCTCCCGGGTTATCCAGAACCCAAACTAGGCATACGCCCAAGTCCTATATTATCATACGAACCTGTTGGAACCTTCAGATCCCAATTCCAAGGTCGTTTACTCAAAAATCCAATCCTAGTTCATTCTTTCAACTTTAAGCTTCTCAAATGAGAATTTTCATTTAAATTTAACTCCGGTCTTGCTGAATTTAAATTTCTAACCATGCGAACAAGTCGATATACCTTAAATAAAGCTGCTCATGGCCTCGAACCACTGAACGATACGCTAGGGCTCAAAACGATCGATCGGGTCGTTACAATTTTACTATCGTTGCTGTTGCTACTGCTTACTGACCTCTTTATTACACCAAAAGGAAAATCAAAGCTAAGCTAGCTATGCCTTATCAACTATAAGTTACAAAATTCCTATTTATAGTTCTCTTGAAACTTGATCTTGAGTCTTAGCTGATTTTGCTGTAGACTCCGATCTAAATCTTAATGCTCCCAAGTTGTAGGTGTTATTTCTTTCTGCATCATTGAGTCAAAACAGGATCAACGGAGCTTGTGACTTCAATCAGATTTTGAGCAATCCGCACCCTTGTTTGCTTCACGTTTGAGTTCCTTTGTTTTTGTTCTTTTCTTCTTTTCTTTATTCTGGATTGAGAATCATTTCATCAGTCATCTCGCACCCTATGTCTTGAGGTCAATCTACTTAAGATACCAAAACAAACAAATGAACGAAATTTTCTACCCCAGTTTTCACTAGGAAATTTTTGTGAGTAAGTTATGACACATATCTAAGTGATCAAATCAGGATTGTGTATCCTTGTGAATGAATCCAGGTTATGCTGGTAAATGACCGGGTTACGCCAGAAAAGAAAAAAGGGGTCCTCAAGTTATGCCGGGACGGAAAGAAAAAAAAAGCTCCTTGGGTTATGCTAGGGAGATCCACGGGTTATGCGGGGATTGGAAAGAAAAAAAATCTCCTTGGGTTATGGCAAGGAGATCCTCGGGTTATGCTGGGATTTTTGGAAAGAAAAAGCTCCTTGGGTTATGCCAGGGAGATCCTCGGGTTATGCCGGGATTTAAAAAGAAAAAGCTCCTTGGGTTATGCCAGGGAGATCCCCAGATTATGCCGAGATTTGGAAAGAAAAAGCTCCTTGGGTTATGCCAGGGAGATCCATGGGTTATGCCGGGATTCGAAAAGAAAAAGCTCCTTGGGTTATGCCAGGGAGATCCACAGGTTATGCCGGGATTTGGAAAGAAAAATCTCCTTGTGTTATGCCAGGGAGATCCTCGGGTAATTCCAGGATTTGGAAAGAAAAAGCTCCTTAGGTCATGCCAGGGAGATCCACGGGTTATGCCTGGATTGGAAAGAAAAAAGTTCCTTGGGTTATGTGAGGGAGATCCTTGGGTTATGCCGGGATTTGGAAAGAAAAAGCTCATTGGGTTATGCCAGGGAGATCCACGGGTTATGCCGGTATTTGGAAAGAAAAAAGCTCCTTGGGTTATGCCAGGGAGATCCTCGGGTTATGCCGGGATTTGGAAAGAAAAAGCTCCTTGGGTTATGCCAGGGAGATCCATGGGTTATGCCAGGATTTGGAAAGAAAAAGCTCCTTGGGTTATGCTAGGGATATCCATGGGTTATGCCGGGATTTGGAAAGAAAAAGCTCATTGGGTTATGCCAGGGAGATCCTCGGCTTATGCTGGGATTTGGAAAGAAAAAGCTCCTTGGGTTATGCTAGGGAGATCCATGGGTTATGCCGGGATTTGGAAAGAAAAAGCTCCTTGGTTATGCCAGGGAGATCCACGGGTTATGCCAGGATTGGAAAGAAAAAAAAGCTCCTTGGGTTACGCGAGGGAGATCCACAGGTTATGCCGGGATATTTAAGGAATGAGGTCCTATGCTACCATGATTTATTTTTCTTTTGGGATTTTCATTTTCATTTCTTTTCTTCTTTTTCTTCTTTTCTTTTTTTTTATTTATATTTTCCCTTTTATTTAGCAAAACGCATGAAAGAACTTGGGGAGAAACTTCCTTTTTGGTCGAGTCCCTGCTGCAAAGCTATTTCAGCGCTTGCGCATTCCTTTTCTCTTTTGGGTTGCACCTGCTTCTTGCATGGTTGCCTGAATTATACCTGTTTTAATTTTTAACAAAGAACAATTGTTAGTTCAAAACGGTGGTTGGTTTTGTGGCCTTGATCATCCCAATTGCTTGATCCCCGCCCCATTTCTGTTGAGAACTTTGCTGCTTGCTGGCTTTGAGGGTGAATCTCTTTTAAAACCGACAGGATTCAACTTTTAGGATTTCATGATGACTCGCCCGTGTGGACTCTGGACTTTTCACTTTATTTTGCTCTTAGGACCTTTGCCTTTGACTTTCTTTCTTTTCCAATATCTTTGCTTTGAAAGCATCAACCACCATGGTCAGTCGGGATTGGACTGATGCACCCGCTGAGGCTGGGTATTTTCTTCGGCTCTTGCCAGGCGGAGCCCTATAGAACCAGTCCTACCACCTTTTCTTTGCATTAATTCCGGAATCAGAGTTAAACCGAAAGGGATTCAAGGAAGAAATATACAAAAAGGCAAGCAGATGAGTTTAAAGAGAAGTGTCCCTTTCGGGGGAAAAGAAGGACTTATCTGGGGTGCATGCTGGCTTCAAATGAACATGACATGCCTTTTGGACTGGAATGCCCGACCCACACAAACTTTCCAGCTTCTCGTGAACCCCATTGATCCGCATTTTCAAAACCAGGGAACCTTGCCAGGACTCTTTTAGTGGTGAGATGTCTTCTTTTCGGCCGACAGCACCCTTTGCGGGTTTTCGCCAATCGACCTCTCTCATTTCTCTTCTCACCGTCGTCCGATAGTGCTCTTTGCGAGTTTTCACTAAGCGGACTCTCTCATTTTCAGCTTCTCTACTCACCATCACCTTATGGTGCCCGAAGGTTTTCACCGATAAGACTCTCTTATTTTATTTCTCTCAATTTGAATTGTATTAGATTCCAACAATGACATTTTTCACTTTCCTGCCTTTGCCAATTGATCAGAAGGACTTGAACAAGGTCTTTGAGTAAAAAGGATTTTGGGCGGAACTACAACTTTAGAACCATTTTGACGGATTCATAGCCGAACCATCATATCATCTGCCCCAGTTTCAATTTTTGGGGGAAATTGGGATTTTTGTTTTTGTGTGACTGAACCTCAAGGAGAGGCTTCCTACGTATCCTTTCGGAATCAAGTCAAACGTAGCTCAGGACAAATAATTTTTGTTTTTGTTTTTCTTTTCTCTTCTTTTCTTTTTTCTTTTCTTTTCTTTTCTTTTCTTTTCATCATATTTTCTTTTTCTTTTCTTTTTCTTTTTTCATTATATTTTCTTTTCTTTTCTTTTTCTTTTTTCTCTTTTTTTTTGATAATATTTCCGGGTTCCAAAGAGGGTGATCGAAGAAGCGTAACCGGCTCAAAGGGTTTACGAAGGATTGATAGTATTTGGGTAGTGGGAAGGAAATCCTTCGTCATCTCAATTGCACAAAAGCCATCACCGCAGGAGGTCTAGACATAGTATCTTTTTACTACATCAGCATTGGCTGCTGTTTCGGGATCATTTCCTTCAATGTCTCCCAGATACAATGCTCCCCTTGGCAATATCTTCTGAATTATGTATGGACCTTTCCAATTAGGAGTTAATTTTCCTTTTGCTTCCTGGTGATGAGGGAGAACTGCCCGTGACAAACTGCGCCCATTCGTTTTTCGTCAATTAATGACAACTGCTCCAGCCGAGTCTTGACCCATTCACTGTCCTCAATTTTTGCTTCGACAATTATCCGGAGCGAAGGGATTTCTACCTCTGCAGGTATGACATCCTCAGTTCCTTAGACCAATAAATACGGGGTTGCTCCGATTGATGTACGCACTATGGTACGATATCCGAGTAATGCAAAAGGCAGTTTTTCATGCCGTTGCCTGGAGCGCTGAATCATCTTTCTCAAAATCTTCTTGATATTTTTATTTGCTGCTTCAACGGCACCATTGGCTTTTGGCCGATAAGGAGTAGAGTTTCTATGTGTTATTTTGAATTGTTCGCATAACTCTCCCATCAGACGATTGTTCAAGTTCGCAGCATTGTTGGTAATGATCCCTGCAGGAATGCCAAAGCGGCAAATGAGATTGGAGTGCATGAAGTCTACCATAACTTTCTTGGTAACTAACTTGAGTGTGACGGCTTCAACCCATTTCGTAAAGTAATCAATTGCAACCAATATGAATCTATGTCCGTTCGAAGCTTTCGGCTCGATTGGCCCAATGACATCCATACCCCAAGCAACAAATGGCCAAGGTGCTGACATCGGATGAAGCTTTGTTGGTGGTGCATGAATCAAATTACTGTGCACCTAGCATTGATGGCATTTTCGAACAAAGCTGAAACAGTCCTTTTCCATGGTTATCCCGTAATACCCCCGCTCGCAAGATTTTCTTTGCTAAAACATACCCATTCATATGAGGTCCGCATACTCCCGCGTGTACTTCATGGATAATTCTTCTGGCTTCCTCGGCATCACCATATCTTAGCAAATTGAGTCCGGGGTCATTTTGTACAAGACATCACCGCTCAAGAAGAAACCACTCGCTTGCCGTCTAATGGTTCTCTTTTGATCTCCAGTGGCTTGCTCGGGGTATTCTTGTGTTTTCAGAAATTTCTTGATATCATGATACCATGGCTGGGTGTTGGGTTCCGTTTCAACTGCATTACAATAACCATGCCTTTCTTTGATTTGAATTTCCAAAGGATCAATATGGGCATTGCCTGGATAAGGCAGCATCGAAGCCAGAGTGGCGAGTGCATCGGCTAGTTCATTGTGACATCGAGGAATGTACCTGAACTTTATCGACTTGAACCGCTTGCTGAGGTCTTCAACATGTTGCCAATAGGGAATGAGCTTAACATCTCGGGTCTCCCACTCTCCCTGGGCTTGCCGGATAATCAGATCAGAATCCCCCATGATCAATAAATCTTCAACATCTTGGTCGATTGCCATATTCATGCCTATGATGCAGGCTTCATACTCAGCAGTGTTGTTTGTGCAGAAGAATCAAAGCCTGGCTGTAACTGGGTAGTGCTGACCAGTGGTTGAAATCAAGATTGCCCCAATTCCTACACCTCTAGCATTTGTTGCTCCGTTAAAGAATATTTTCCAAGCACGAGTGTCCTCAGATATTGATTCTACTGAATTTACCTCCTTATCTAGGAAGTATTTGCTCAATGGTTGGTATTCCTCGTCAACCGGGTTTTCAGCCAAATGATCTGCCAACGCCTGGGCTTTCATTGCTGTGCAAGTGACATAGACTATGTCAAATTTAGTGAGCAAGATTTGCCATTTTGCCAATCTCCCAGTGGGCATCGGTTTCTGGAATATGTACTTCAAAGGATCCAACCTGGTTATGAGGTAAGTAGTGTGGGCTTGAAGATAATGTCTCAACTTTTGAGCGACCCACGTCAAAGAACAGCACGTTCTCTCCAACAAAGTGTATTTAGCTTCGTAACTGGTGAACTTCTTGCTTAGATAGTAAATTGCCTGCTCTTTCTTGCCGGTTATATCATGTTGCCTGAGGACACAGCCAAAAGAATTTTCTAGAACTGTCAGGTACAAGAAGAGAGGTCTTCCTTGCTCCGGTGAGACCAAGACTGGAGGATTTGACAGATATTCCTTGATCTTGTCGAAGGCCTCTTGACATTCAGATGTCCATTTGATTGTTGCATCTTTCTTCAATAATTTAAATATAGGCTCACATGTGGTAGTCAATTGAACAATGAACCGACTGATATAATTTAGCCTGCCCAACAAGCTCATCACGTCCTTCTTAGTTCTCAGAGGAGTTAAATCTCGAATAGCCTTTATCTTTGTTGGATCTAACTCAATACCTCTGCTGCTGACTATGAAACCCAGGAGCTTGCTTGATGGGACTCCGAAGGCGCATTTAACTGGATTCAACTTCAAATCATACTTGCGCAATCATTCAAAGAACTTTCTCAAATCTCGAACATGGTCACTTTGAGTTCGGGACTTAATGATTACATTATCCACATACACCTCTATCTCCTGATGCATCATATCATGGAAAATGGCATTCATGGCTCTCATATAGGTTGCTTTGGCATTCTTCAAGCCAAATGGCATAACCCGATAACAATAAGTACCCCAGGGTATAGTGAAGGCTGTCTTCTCAGCGTCTTCTTCATCCATCAACACCTGGTGATATCCTGCGTAACAATCCACGAAGGACTGTATCTCTTGTTTGGCATAGTTATCAACAAGGATATGGATGTTGGGCAAAGGGAAGTTGCCTTTGGGACTTTCCCTATTCAAATCTCGGTAGTCCACACACACCCGAGTTTTTCCATCTTTATTTGGCACTGGGACTACGTTGGCCAGCCATGTAGTATATCGGACCACTCGGATTACCCCCCCTTTAGCTGTTTTGTGATTTCCTCTTTGATCTTATCACTAATATCAGTCTTAAACTTCTTTTGCTTTTGCTGAACTGGAGGACAATCGGGATAAATTGGCAATTTATGCACCACTAGATCAACGCTCAGTCCTGGCATGTCATCATATGACCAAGCAAACACATCTTTAAACTCAAACAGGAGTTGGATTATTGCATCTCGAGTTTTCTCATCTGTGTGAATGCTTATTTTGGTTTCCCTTATTTCTTCGGCTGTTCCTAAATTAATCGGTTCGGTGTCATTCAGGTTTGGCTTAGGTTTGTTCTCAAATTGTTCCAGTTCTCGATTTATTTCCCTAAAAGCCTCTTCTTTATCATATTTTGGTTCTTGATTTATTATTTCACAATTAGACATCGTATTTGAGTCTGGGCATGAAGTCCACAAGCATGTCATGTTATTTAAAGCCGCATTATTAGAACTGAAAAGAGAAACAAAAAAGAAAAAGAAAAATAACAAAAATCAGAAAGAATAAAGAGAAAATGGAAGATGAAATATTGATTTCATTTCTTGGAATTTTGGAAAGATAACAGGGTTTACATTCAGGAATTTAAAGACAAGAAACTAAAAGAAACATCCGAGTTACACCCTGAAATAACTCGGGATGCAGAAAAAATGGCAGGGCTAGTCTACTGGGACTCCCGCCTGATCGGGAATGGCGTAGCCTTCCAGTTTTGGAGTTTAGCATCTGGTTCCATTTATAACACCTCAACAGTGCTCGTACCCTCCCCGGGCTGAACCATGTGGGTCTCATAAAGCATTTATCTCACGGCTCCACATATATCTTCGATTTCCTCAGTCGTGAACACCTCATCATCTTCTTCTTTGCCATACTTAGGCTTGACAAAAGTATCATAGAGGTATGGCAATGGTTGTGGCAGAACCCATCCTTCCTTCTTTCTTTCCTCTGCCCATTTTTCATCATCTGGGGTAGGGTGGAAGCCTATCCCGAAGAACTTTTCTGCTGTGGGTAGGGTTACTGGCTCCGATATTCCTTGTAAAGCTTTTCCCAATCCTTTTCCTGGTTTGAAACCGTGTCTAATCATCTCTTTGGCCACCATAATTGAAGCATTAAACAGGAAAGGCTGAGGGCACGGATTTCCCTCTTCGTACTGATCTGCCACCACAATTTAAAAGGCTTGATAAACATTATGTTCACTTCCTTCCCTCGCCTCCAAACATGGGATAGATAGGTCCCGATAAATTGATTGTTCGTCTTCTCCGTGGACCATAATTTTCTGATCTTCATACTCGAATTTCACCATTTGGTGGAGGGTGGAGGGTACAGCTCCCGCAGCATGGATCCAGGGCCTTCCCAGAAGAAAATTGTAAGATGTATCCATGTCCAACACCTGGAAGGTTACCTCGAAATCCACCGGGCCTATAGTTAATATCAAATCAATTTCACCGATGGTATCCCTCTTAATGCCATCAAAAGCTCTCACATAAACATTATTGGGACAAATCCTTCCAGTCCCGATTTCCATTCTTTGAAGTGTAGAGAATGGGCAGATGTCAACACCTGAGCCTCCATCCACCATGATTCGCTTGACGTAGTAACCTTCACATTTGACAGTCAGATGTAAGGCTTTGTTGTCAGCCTCTCCCTCTGGAGGCAAGTCATTTTTACTAAAAGAGAGTTGATTGACGGCGAAGAATCTTTCTGCCATTCTTTCGAGCTATTCTACTGAAGTTTCCATTGTCACATATGCCTTATTTAAAGTTTTCATTAAGATCTTCTGATGTTCGGAGGATTTAGTCACCAATGACAACATCGACACTTGTTTAGGATATTTTCTCAATTGATCTACGGTGTCATAATCAGGCATCTTCATTTTCTGGAAAAAGGCCTCTGCCTCCTCAGCACTTACTGGCTTCTTGGACGGAAAACGCTTTCGTATGGAATTGTTTACCTCCTGTACATTTGAATATTTCTCACCAGAGATTTTTCTTGGAAGTTTTCCCGAGATTTCTTTGCCCTTGTATGTAACCACTGTCTGCTGATAGTTCCATGGCACCGTAGAAGGGTCTGTCATTGGCTTCTGTGGTACGCGTCCAATAACCACTGACTCATTCAGCCGATGCAATTTAATTGTCCCCCGTACCACATAAGCTCCTTTTGGTACATACATTTGCATTCCCTTTCTCACTTCAAATTTCTTTGGAGTGCTAACAACCAGTGGTTTTTCTTGGCGACCTCGCGGCACATAGAGAATTCCATTTTTAGGAGGCATCGTCTCTGCTTTTGTTTCAGCTTTCTTCTCAGGCTCAGTCATGACAATTTTATTCTTTTTCTCCCCTTTTTCCTGCTTCGAGGCTGCCTTGGGCTTCCTTTCTACATCGGTGATAGCAATTATGGCTTTCAAGGCTGGATCAAATTCCTTATCTTCGCAAATCATCCCAATTACCGGCCCGTTGTTGTGAGCGGGCAATAGGTTGTTGGTCACATTTGGGGGTTTCTTCGTCCCTCAACACTATCTTCCCATGTTCTATCAAATCTTCCACAGCTTTCTTCAATGTCCAACAGTTGTCTGTACTATGCCCCTCAGCTCCTGAGTGATAAGCACATCGGACACCCCGTTGATAAGATGGTGATTCCGGGTTTTGCCTATTTTGGGGTATGGGTTGCAGCAAATTCATTTGAACCAGCTTTGAGAACAAATTGGAGTAGGGTTCACCAATTGGTGTAAAGTTTGGTCTTCTGAGTGGTTCCCGAGGACGGAAGTTATTCTGCGGAGGTCGTGGATTATAGTGGTTCTGGTGAGGAGGCTGGTTTCTTTGGAATGGTGGTTGATTTCTATTGGCCTGTGGCTGCGTTCAGGCGAAGGGTTGAGCATTCATGACCGCATAAGGTTGGGGAGCATAAGCCATATCAGCATGAGGATAGTAATATTGAGGGGATCTTTCGGAGAACACAGGTCTAGGATCCCGATATCTTCTTCCCCCTGATGCTGCCATAACTATTTCTTCTTTCTTTTTACCTTTGGCCATTCCTCCAGCCCCGCCTTGGATGGCTTGGGAGGTTGCTCTGATGGCTGATTGACTCAAAATCCAGCCCGTTTTCAAACCGTTGTCTACCATTTCACCAATTTTGATTGCATCTGCAAAAGGCTTGCCCATGGCCGACATCATATTTTGGAAGTAATCTGCCTCCTGGGCCTGGAGGAAGACAGTGGTTTTGATCAGCTTCGGTGCATGAGGAGGTCGATTTGAGAGGAAAGGGCATAACGAGCTAGGATTGTGGCCGGCTTGGGGTGAGTAATAGATGTAAATGATGTCCTGAGGGTTTGAAACCCCGTATTTGCATATCGTAGTGCTATATTGAGGTGACTTGCACGTCGGGTAGCGAGCGTGGGGTAGAGCACCGTTGGAGATTGTGCCTTGGTCCGTTCCGGTAGATGAATATACTATGTATTTGATTGAAATTCATTTATTATCATTATAATTAAGCTGATTGCTATATTTGGTCTTTGTGCCAATTGATTGAATCTTTCAGGGATTGCTATTACTGGTTTCTTACCATTTTTCATATTGTTGAACTCAGTCCTAGTATTTAATACTGTTTTTCAAACTCAACCACCTTTTCTTAAACTAGAAACTTAATTAATATTTTCAAAGAAAGTTTGGGCTGAATATTTCTATGTTATTGTGCCCGAGAGGCTTATGTGATTTTGGACTGAGTATGGGATCGGGCTGCGCACCACAGCGGTATGATATTGATATTGATATGAGGTCGAGGGCCTAGTTGATGCCACGAGATGGCTTATTATTGCGCTTGGGCCGTAAGGGGCCCCTCTCGGAGTCTGCACACCCCCAGTGAGCACCGTCGACGATAAATAAATGGAGCGGGCTGCACGCCGCAGAGGGTACTGGAGAGTACCGGCCTATGTGTTGCATTGCATATTTGATTGTCATTTACTTATTTATCTGTTGTGGTATTCCCATAGTTTTTTTCATTGATGTACTGATTTTATACTACTTGGGTTAAGTTGATGTATTTATAGAATTACTTTGTGCATATTCAGGATTTCTTATTCTCAGCCTTTATTTATGTTTATTACTTACTGGGTCGGAGTACTCACATTACTCCCCGCACCTTGCGTGCAGATCCAGGTACACCTGAGGCTGTGTGAGGACTTCTCTACCTAGCATCATATCTGGGAGTATCAAGGTAGCTGCATTTGATGTCCGCAGTCTTGATTTTCCTTCTATCTTATTGCTTTATTTCTGCATTTCTAGAGAACGATCTGTAGTAGGTTGATACTCATGTATTAGAGGCTCAGACTTATGACACCGGATTCTTCGGGCTGTGTAGTTATTTTATATTCGGGATTTTGCATGTTTTAACTCTATTTCTGATTTTCAATATTATGACTTAGTAATTTATCCATGTTAATTAATTCATGAACTGTATAAAAACGGTCAAGGTTATTAAATTGGTCGGGCTTTCCTAACAGTGTGTTGGGCGCCATCACGACCGGGGTTGGGGACGTGACAACTTTGGATCCCATCAAGTATTCACCTAGGAGAGAGTCACTTCCCTAGTGCCTCCTTAACCATTTAGCGAACCTTTCTAGCATTTATTCTTAGTTAATTTTAGCATCGCATTAGCATAAAATTAGAAGTAATCATGACCAACTATGATTGGAAGTACAATTAAAATCACTACGCATTACTGCTTTAGATAGGAAACCAAATCCCAACCAATTCAAGCTCCTTGTGGATTCGATCCCGACCATATCGGGTAAAAGCTGCTTCGACCACTCTTGCCACTTTGTAGTGGTGTAGGGTTGGCCTCGATCATTCATCATACCCATCATCTTGGTTGAAACCACTACTACCTTGCTCATATTGATCTGGACTACTTTGAGCTTGTTGACCTCTTTGTCGCCTCTTGTTGACCAACATGTTGACACCTTCCATAGCATTTAAATGTCGCGGCACTTGAACTTGCTGCAATTGAGCTTTTGCCAACTGGTTCATTGTTTTAGTTAACTCTGCCATTGCCTGGCTATGGTCGTGGAGCTCTTTGTGCGGGTGAATAACTGTGGGATCACCTTGTGGCACATTAGCTCGACTTTGCCAAGCTGAGGAAGTATCTGCCATCTCATCCAATATCTCGCACGCCTCAGCATAAGGTGTGTTCATAAAATTTCCCTCTGCTAGTTGGTTCACTACACATTGATTGTTCGTGTTAATGCCACGGTAGAAAGTCTGCTGGGTCATTGCTTCGGTCAAGTCATTGTTCGAACATTGTTTCACCAATTTTCGATATCTTTCCTAGATTTCATGAAGTGGTTCATTAGGTTCCTGTTTGAAGGCCAAAATCTCATCTCTCAAAGTCTCCATATGCCCCGGCGAGAAAAACTTAGCTATAAACTTGTCCGCCAACTCATCCAATTTATGGATGGAATGGTTGGGAAGTCTTTCGAGCCAGTCCAAAGCTTTCCCTTGAAGTGAGAAAGGGAACAATCTCAATCTTAATATATCCTCCAACACATTCGTCTGCTTGCTTCCCCAACAGGTATCCATAAAGCCTTTAAGATGTTTATATGCATTCTGATGGGGAGCGCATGTGAAGTACACTCGCTATTCCAATAAAGTCAATATCACATTTGTAATTTGGAAATTGCCCACACGGATCCGGGGTGGGACAACTGCACTTGCATAGCCCTCATTTGGAAGCACCCGAGGAGCGACTCTTGGAGGAGGGAGGGGAGGTTCTGGAATGTTGTCATTGTCCTGGCGGCCTCTTCTTTGACCTTGAGGTACTAGAGGCACCTCATCTTCACCATTATCATCAACCTCCTTCCCCCGGAACATTTCAAATTGGATCATTGTTTTCCATGTTGTACCTAAATCGATTAACTCACACAAATTAGTAAAACAGAAGGAAAGAAAAACAAGACATAAAACTAGTTAGATAGATAACCAAAATCGTTTAGCTCCCCGGCAACGACGCCAAAAAGTAATCAGAGCCAACCCTATATCACTATAGAGTGTCAAGAGTGGTCGATGCAGCTTTTACCCGAAAGGTCAGGATTGAATACATAGAGATCTAAGAAAGGTTTGGAATTGGATTCCTATCTAATCTAGCAATGTGCGATGTTCTTGATTGCACTTCCAATCATTCTTTGTTTGTTCACTATTCTATTTAAACACTAATGATGCACGGAAATAAGCTAAGTATGATACTTTTGTATGGGGTTTTCTTAATTAGTAAAAAGGCACTAGGGAAGTGTCTTACTCCTAGGTGAGTATCTAACGAGATCTAAAACTTAGGGCAAAATTGTTATAGTTGGGATCATGATATTACCATTGCACGTAACTACTCACTCTATACCTCTCGGTAGTTTGAGTGACTTTGCCCTAATTGGCTTTCTCAAGCCCAATTGGGTGTTCAAACATTGCGAGCAAAATTAGTTCAAGTCGGGTATTACTATTTCTAGGTTTAACCCTTTCACTGGGGCTACCAATCTCTTGAATGTACCCCAATTCCTTGTTAGCCTGAATTTCCTAAACTTGGACTCTCTTTCTCAAGAAGAACCTAAGTCAAAAAGGCACAAATTAGTATTTGCAACCACCAATTCAACATTTAAAGCATAAATCAGACCAAATATTATTCACCCATATATTTTTGAGCCCTAAAATAGAAGACTCATTAAATACCCACATTAGGGTTGAGCCACAACCCTAACTAATGGGTCTAGCTACTCATAATCAAAGAGGAAATCAAAGATTTAGATGAAATATAACCCATAAAAAGTAAATACAAGATTAAAATCTAAGATTAATTGTTAAAGATATTCTAAAATTACTCAAAAAGGCTAAAAATGGTTGTTCACGTGCTATCCCAAACAATAGATGACCTAAAAATCTGAAAAAGAAATATTTATACATAGCTAAATTTTCTTGATAAAAATGCCCCTGCGGAGGTTCCCCTTACAGCGAAAAATGGATCGCTGCAGCGCTATGGTTACCGCGACCACGCAAAATCAAGCGCGGGCCACAATTCTTCTCTTTTTAGCTGTTTCTGAACTTGCCTCCGATGGGAGCGAAAAAACTACCGCCTTAGCACTCCTCCAACCGCGGCCGCGAAATATGAGCGCGGACCGCGGTCTTCAATGAGCTTGAGGCTGAGCTCTCTGATTCCCACGTCCGTTGAGGGCGATAAAACGACTGCGACCGTGTTAAAGCTACCGCTGCCGTGTAATTTCACCGCGGGCAGCGGTGATATGTTGAGCCCAAAACATCACTCTCTGAACTTTTCCACCGATGAGACTGTAAACAAAAATGCCTCAGCGGTGGACACTCCGCGTTCGCGTTAGTTACTTCGCTATCAACACTCTTTTGACTCAGCTTTGACTTGTGCAGGTTTCACTCCCTTTTGAGTTGGTTTTGATTTTCTGGTCCCTTTTTGACCAAACACTGCAAACAAGAACAATAAGTTAGCTTTCGGGAATACTTGTGCACACTCTTAACCAAAACTTAAGCAAAAAAGAGCATAAAATAGACTAGAATCCCTAGTTATCAGGTGCCCTCGGTATTTGGTCAACATTGGAGTTATAAGTTTACACCTTTTTGTCATTGTCTTCAATCTTCTTTTCCTCGGACTCGATCCTCTTGGTGAGCTCTTTGAGCATTCTCATAATGGTGGGGTCAGTCCCCGAGCCATTTTCTTTCGACCTCTCTGGCGCCGGTTCAGCACGTCGAGTGTTTTCTGGTTCGGCTATACTCGGAGTTTTATTCTGACTCTGAAGTTGTGATGGAAATCTGTTGAGCTTGCATCATCTCAAATATCACTTGGAGGCTGACTCCCCCATCTCCTATACCTTGTGTTCCTTGTCCCCCAGATTGGGCTTCCCTGTGTACACTTCCTCCAGGGTCTGTGCCTAAATCTGCATTCAAAGCAATGTGCGAACTAACATCAATTGGTTCCACATTTGGTACTTCCCTAGGGTTTATCGGTGATATATCGACCCCTACATTGTTGTTTCCCTATGAAATCCAAGACCTTCATTGTCATGAACAGGTGCGTTTTGTGAGTTTGACGTGTTTAATCTTGAAAATAAAATATTCTTGACAAGAAAAAGTGTAAAAAATAACGTGTGTTATGAGAATCAGCACTGAAATAATCACTATTATCTTTAGCCCCACGGTGGGCGCCAAACTGTTTACCTCAAAAATACGAGTAACAATTAAATTTGATTTGTGATTTTAAAGATATGTGATTTAGTTCAATACCAATTAATAATCAAGAAGTATGAAGTATAAATGAAAGAAATGAGTGAATCAAACCGGTTTTACTAAGCAGTATCGACCTCGAGTCCAGTGACCTCATGATGGATCAAGAACAGTAAATCAAGAATAGTAAAGCTAAAGGAAAATTTTGATGAACAATGAGCGAGAAAAGTAAGAGAGCATATTTTTTGCCAAATGATGTTTACAAATGATTGGGGTCCCCTTTATATAATAAGGGAACCCTTAATGAGGTACATTTCCATTTACGTTAAAGAATCTTATTGGGACAATTGTCTAACCGCATAGTACAGATTCGTACAAATCTGTTCCAGGATTTACGCCATGACCTTAGGGACATGGCAGAAATGTTGCTCATTCTGTTACAAATCCATATCGACATTATTTCGGGGTAGAGCATACTCGGCTTCGATAGTCATCATACTTCGATCCTCGGGCATTGCACTCTGTCTTCGAACTCGAGTCTGGTCCATTGAGCTCGAACTCGACCTTGCCTGAACTCGGGCTTAAGGAGCCTCGAGCCCGGAAAATCGGGCATACCTGATTTCGACCGTATACATGCTTCTTTATAATTCGCGCTTCAATTATGGTTGGAATAACATATTATGCTATGAGGAAATGGTAGAAAACTGGTCTTGACAAATTACAAGACACCAAATATGTATGCCCGAACTGTAACACGCTGCAATTGAGGTGTCTAGCAACAAAATATCTTGTTAACTATGCAAATATTCAGGTGGGATTGAATGTCCCACCAATGTCAACCTTTTCATTTGGCATCATTAATGGTTGGATATTCAGCCACACCTGAACGGAAAAGTTAGCAAAATACTTAGTTTCTCTTAACACATGTTGGTATTGAGTTTCCCGAAGATTTGCCTCTCAAAGAAGCACATATCTTTGGAAAGTCACTGCAAATAAAGCTCGAGAAACTCACTGAAGTTGAACGAACATTCACTAATCCCGATTTTGAATGTGACAACAATGCTCAGTAGGCTGCCAACACAAAACCTTGGTTTACGTTTTATGTTATGCCCAAGAAAAGTGTAAACTAAGTTGGAAGTTGGAGACACCATTGAGGAATTTTCCTGGAGAGCACCAGGGTTAAATGGAGGAAACTTTATGATGGATTGGCAATCAACATAAACTAAAGTTACTGACCTTAGGTGAGGGAAGTTCAAATAACGTATGTACATTTTGATTCTTCAGAGTTCAGACAGTGAACCAATCATTTTCTCATATAACACAAGCATGCTTGTAACGATAACAAAGGAAAACTGAAATAAACTGAGGTGAGGTGCAATTGGCAAAAGAGATAATATCAAAGACGGATTGACCAACAAATGATCATCATGAATTCCTATTATTTTGGCCATCATTTATTTCTTTTGGCATTCACATAAATTGACAGATATTTAAACTGAAGTTACTGGTCCTTTTATGACGTAAAAATGACTTTAAATAACTTCAGCATGATAGATGAAGAGAGAATTTATTGGAACTCTTACAAAAATATTTGTTCTGTTCGTGACATAAGCAGTTAGAGAGCTTCTACAGGTCAAAATTATGTTCCAACTTGGTCTTAGTTCCAAGTTTAATCGATCCACGTGGAACCACATGCGCCGTATAAAACAGCAATGGACCAACAAGATCACTAGCAAGTTTTTTTTTGGCCAAAAGTGTTTCTTTTTTTTTTTTTGGCCAAAAGCAATTTTAGCCAAAAATTAGGGTGTTTGATCAAGCTTTTGGAAGAAAAAAAGTATTTTTAAAAAGAAGCAGAAGCAGTATTGGAGAAACAGAAAAAAGTAATTTCTTTCCAAAAATATTTTTCTGAGAAGCAATTTTGAGAAAAATATACTTAAAAATAATTTTTAAAAGCTTGGTCAAACAGTAATTATTGCTCAAAAATACTTTTGTAACTAATTAGCCAAACAGAAACTAATTCTCTCCGAAAATACTTTTTTCAAAAATATTTGTGAGAAAAGCACTTGTCAAGCCGATTTTACATTTCCCATGAATAACAGCTGATGTGTTCGAGAATTTTTATTACTCCTACGTGGCAACGCAGTATCCTTAGCTATTTTTTGTTTCTTTCTATATTTTTTTTTCCTGGGTATATACACAACTAGTGCAATTTGTTTACATAAAAGTAGGCGGGTACATCTTTTCTTGTATAAATACTCTTGTACGTTGAGAAACAAAATGCTCAAAAAAGGTTACAATCTGATTCTGAGATAGATTCCGATTAGCAACCGGAGGCTCTAATCGTGATTTCTTTTCCAAGTGCCTATAGCAACTTGAAATTTCCGGCGCCGGAGTTTGCGGCATTGCTGCGATTCTTTTCTATTAATCAACTTTTTTGGTAAGATCCATTCCTCCCTCCTCTCTGTTTATCACTTTGCGTGGTGTTTTCTTTGAATTAAAGCATGATACCAGCGTCCTAGTCCCCGTAGTTCACTGTCCAAGCGTGTTTAAGAATAATTCAGAATATTTGCTATTTCGGGCATCAGTCTTTGGGCAGAAGAAGAGGGATTGATGTTAATTTGACAGCTCTATGTCATTCTGTATATTAGTTTAATCCTTGTTTCGAGTTTGTTTCGTGTGTTCTCACATGAATAGGGCATGGATCTGAGTCTGGTATTAAATTAATAGAGTTGAAACCTAGCTTTTAAAATTGTCAGTTTCATTCTCGTTGTGTTTTGGTTCAATCTAAATCTGGTATTGAATTAGTAAAGTCTTCAGTCCGTTTCAGGGTATCCATGTGTTGTAGGTTGCTGCTGATTACACGACTTCTTTAGCATATCTGTCCATTTCTAACTCTAGAAATTAGTATCATTGTAGTCTATGCTTATATCACTACATTGAGGATTATCGGTTTGCATGAAGATTAAAATCAGGGTTCAAATTGACTTTTTTTTGCTTATGGGTTTAATGACATGCAGTTTCTATTATTTCGGGCATTTGATGGGTTAATTTTGAGAGCCTATGAATTGGGGGCAAATGCACACATAGTCATTCTCATGGATACTATTTAGTGATTAGCCAATACTTATTTTTGTTCTGAAATTTTAAATTAAAAATTAACTTCAAGACAATTGATGACATTTATGTCCTGAAAATTGAACTGAAAAACTGAAATTCAGGATGCACTGACTAATTCATAAATAGCATCCCTAAAAAGTAGCTACCTGGTGTCATTTCCAAATGAATTAGAGAATAAATAAATTTTGGGCTTTTAATTAAGAATTGTGATTTTTTTGGGCCAAAGAGGTATTTTTTAGGCATAGGCTTGTGGAAATAAAATGAGAAACTGGATTGTCGTTTAGTCACTTGCTCTTTGTTTTTAGGGACAATTGATTATCATAAGTTTCATTAATAACATGTGTCATAAGGTAAATTCAAAGTCAATTACTCCCTCCGGTCCAAAATAAGTGATTTTTTGGATGTTTTCACACAGACTAAGCAATTCACCTTTTAGCATTAATTAGCAATGAAATTGACCATATTAACCTTTACTATCTCACATAAACACTCCTAACACATATTCCAACACTATATACTCCCAGGACAATGTAGGAAAAAAATAATTAATTAATTCTTGAAATCTGAAAAAATCACTTATTTTGAATCACAAGAAAAAGGCGAGGGAGTATGTCATATTTCTCTATCTCACACGGTAGGGGTAAGGTCTGCGTACACCCTACCCTCCCGATATATCACACTGGGTATGTCGTTGTTGTTAGGTCAAATTTCAATTTCATTGTGCAAGTGGTCTTGAATTATACTAGTCCTGAATCTTCTTATTTTTTATTTTTCAGTGTCACGGGTGACATCAAGAAATTTGATTGGGGCCAAAAGCCCATTTCTTAGTGAAATTCTTGGGTCAAAGTTGTCTTGGTATTCCAAAAGGAGCTGGTATCATGATTTGTTCATACATATCAAATGCTTACTGTTTATCCTCATGTTCACTTGGAAATGTTGTGTCTTCAATTGTGGTGCTGAGCATTTCCTGTTTATTTGATTCAATATTAAGACAGTTGATAAATTGATGCATGAAGCCTCTAAAAGAATTTGGGAATTTGATAAACTTGAGTTGGAGAATTTGAAATGAGCCATGTGGTGGAGAACATTAAGAGATTTGTTGGGCCAAGTTTTGAGACAAAAGAGAGTTGAGCTTTGATTTGAATTGATCTTGGCCCAAAGAATAAATTTAAAGGTGGTGGCTGGGCTCACATAAGATAAGCTGACTCCTTAAATAATAAATAGTTTGTGAGGTTTAATGAGATTGTAGAGATGAATTGAAGAAATTGTAGTTTAGTTGCATTTAGCGGAGACTTTTCCTCTGGGTTCGTCTTTTGAATAGTTGAGACATTCATCTGATAGGCAGTTTGAGGGTTTCTACTTGTCCTTTTTTTTTGAAATTTAAATATGAACTGGATGCTTTAAAGGCTTTACTAAGTTGTTGGGTTCATTTGTTTGATGTCAAGTATGTTTGGCATAATCTATGATTTTCAAAATAGTTGGTACTCTGGCAATATGTACAACTGATTATGTGTGTCAATTCTGAACTTAATTTTTATACATGTTCGGTAATTTAGGTGATGGTGAATTGAATCTTTATTATCTCTGTCAGTCCTGTTTTCCTATTTTATTCACAGTAATTGAACATGAAAGTGATATTGTCATGAGTAGATTATTCTTAGTTTAATCTGAACTCCATGTGTTTAGACAACAATAATTGATAACCTCTGTGTTATAGAAAGTCTAATTTTTATGTTTGGTTCAAAGACAAAATGAGTGATTGATCAAATGATGATGTTGTGGCTCACTCTGTTTTCTTTTTACTGGTTTACAATTGTATTTAGCCAGTTCTTGTTCTCAAGGGGCTTATCACTCTTCGAAGCCTAATATCATTTACCAGTACTGCTAATTAGGAAGTATGAACAACCAAGACTATGGGATCATTGTAACCACTCGGCAAGAACAAGTGCCATACTGATTTGATTGCTTTTGTAGTATTTTTCAGTTTATATCTTGAATATTTGATATATTAGCTAAGTTTTCTGGGACTGCTTCAAGTTTGCCATAAGAGATAAAACAAGTTGCTTTAGCCTAAGAAAGTTGCGATTTTAAGCCCTCTAGGTTTTCAAGTTTGTCCTTCAGTCCACAAGACTAGGAGACTAAAGAGGCCACCAAACTCTGGCTTCTATGAATGCATTTTCTTTCAACTTTAGGACTTTAAGGACATTGATTTCTCTTAGAATATTTAGTTCGCTCCCGTCTAACCGGTTCCAGAGAAGGTCAGCTTCCTCAGGGTTTTCAGAAGTATGAAGGTCAGCTTCCTCGGGGTTCTCAGAAATATGAATAACCAAGACCACATGATCATGGTAACCATTCGGCAAGCAAATGTCACAACTTATTTCAATGCAAATCTTCGTAAGAGAGTTTTCAGAAGATGATGAAAGCTGAATTTTGCTAAAATAAAGTTTTCGGGTCTAAAAGTTGCACTCAAGTAATGAGTTACAAGAACAAGGAAAAATCTACCACTTATTCTGAAAACTATAGTGGAGTTACAAGCTCAGGAGTCCATCATATTTTCCCTTGTTCTTCTAACTCAGTATTTGAGCAACTTTCAAACTTGAAAACCTTTTTTAAAAGCAAAATCCAACTTTACTCATCTTCTAGAAACTTTAGCTTATTAATATTTGCATTGCAATAAGTTGACAGATCTTGTATTGCTGAGTGGTTAACATGAATTTATGGCCTTGGTTGTGATCCAGACGAAACGATTTCTTTGAAGTCTTAGAGTTGAAAGAGAATGTATTAATGGGATTCATTGATGGTCTTCATAGTTATGTGGATTGAAGGACAAACTCGAAAAAACTCAAGGGCTTCGAATCACAACTTTTTGGGCTAAAGCAGCTTGTTCTTATATCTTTTGGAAGCTTCAAGCAATACCAGAATGCTTGGCTTATGTATTCAACCTTCAAAGATATGAAAATGGAAAATACTATAAGAGCATTCAGGTCAGCAAAAGAAAATAGAGGAGAAGAAGCTGGAACGCGCGCCAGCTCAAGCACTGATTTAAAGCTCTCGATGGTGCTCTTGATTTTTTATCAATGCAGTAATACACAGGTTTGTTTTTTTCCTCATGTTTGGAAATGAAGCAACATTTAATTAATTCATACTATCATTTATGTTCTCTTCTTCATTCAGAATAACAATATCTCATTTGTGTGCCTTCTAAGTACCAGGCTAGTTTCCTTATGTTTATTCTATTGATTCATTTTCTTTCTTATACGCTTTTATTAATGGTATATATGTATGCATGTCTGTATTGTGTTGTTCTACATCTGTTATGTTATATGCTATGACTTAATAGCTGCTTCAATCTTGACTTAATAGAGGATCACTCTCTCTTTGTTTTTTTGTCAATAGAAATGAATAAAGAAGAACATAGTAAACCAAAGCTATCACCCAATTTAACTCTTTCTTTTCTTTCTATTCTTCCCCGTGCTGACATGTCAGCAGTGACCTATTGTTGGCCTCCGTTCCCAGCCTCTCATTCCTCTCTTTTCCCCTTTCCTTTTCTTCTCCTGTCAGCTCCCCTTTCTCATTGTCGCTTTG